>JYFJ02009283.1:0-10203 GCA_000934665.2 Catajapyx aquilonaris | reverse complement strand
CTGCAACCTCGCGAAAACAACCTATTTCCAACCTCCATACGACCTGGTCTTGCAACCTGCATACAACCTCACTACAACCTTAAAATTTCCGTAAGGGCATCACGTTCGAATATGCGGATATGCAACACTTAATTTCAGATTACCCAAAGGAGCAGGGTGCTCATATGTTATTATTACAACTCAGTGAAGCTGTCAGTCAATGTGATGTTGCGTATTTGAGAAAATAACACAAGACTGCCCAGTACAGTCAAAATTGTAATGTTTAATGTCAAATATCTTCCTGCCAAGCGATAACAACGCTGAGTAACCCGAGTAACCAGAATTGTTGGAGGCAAAAATCGATTGTTACATTCACCTCAAACATTTTTAGTTATTTCTCTCGTCAAACCGCTCGCATGTAAACGCCGCTTAAAAGCCAGGATAGTAGGGCTGTTGGGCCTCCATGGCCAGGTCAGCTCTTATTGCTCTCTCCAGTACTATCATAAAGCCTGCATTTTAAAATGCCTGTGACACGTCAAATAATATTGCTTATGGATCACCTTCTTATTTGTGCAGAGAGTTCAACAGTTGCTGGACCTTGATGTTTTAATGTTGTGAGGATTTTCTTCCACTTACTGCAGTGTGTGGTCCATAACGGTACAGCAAGAATATTTGCAAATTGCACATAGAGGATTGACTTTTTTTGTTTGCTTGCGCCATTTATGAATCACCCAGTCTGTTTTACAAAATCTCAAATCAAATTTTAGATGAAGAAGCCACTTATTTACCAGTAAATAATTTATCACCCAAATGTTCATTTTATCTGAAGTGTCCAAAGTAGTAGTTAATCTTCTGGAAAAATTGCATTCTCTCTCTTCAATTTGTTGATTGTCCCAAAGTTCCACTTTCGTTAAATTCACCCTCATTTTCAGGATGGTCATGGACATCAGTGTTGGGAAGTAGTGCAGATCACCTATGACAGCCAGCTGGTAGTGCCCCACGGCCAGCTGGAGCTTCCACTTGCACCGCTCCACGAAGCAGCTGTTCTTTCGGTGCACCATGCGGTTCTCTGAGGCTTTCTGCAGGGCCAATTCAAGGCAGTCGTGCCCCTTCTCAACAGGCCTTGGTCCTCGGACAGCCCGGGTTGGTGGCCAGTGCCTCAAGTGTGTAGCTGCAGAGCCCTCCGGTTCAGCTGATCGAGCTCCGCCTCTCCTGCCCTTTGACTGTGGAATACGGCATTCGACTTCTCCTGTAGGCAGTCGGTCAATTTGCCAAAGAAGACTTGCGAAAATGGTGAGTTATAGAAATCAACTACAGGGTTTTAAAAATTTTAAACAAATGTCAAATTATGGGAAAGGTATTCGGGAAGGTTGATAAAAATTACAGCAAATTATTTTCAACACAGACAGCATCTGTAATAATCGCAGCAGAGCTAAATTTTGAAAATTTTATTTGTAGAAGTGCATCAATTGCGGGAGGTGATCGGGATATGTTGTTTATGTGACCGTTCCAATTGAATCAAAATTCCCTAGTCATAATTTTTCTGCTCTATAGTATGGTGAGGCAATATAATATTTTACACTTTGTTTGCTGTCTTAACCAGACATTAACAGCTCACATGTTGAGGGGAAACGTGAGACTGTTTCATAATGCAACTTCTTTACCACTGCAATGTATTGTGGTCCAAGCAAAGCCAGGTGCCCTATGTTTTTTAAAAAGTCTTGAAGATTGTAACTGGGCTGACTACTAGAGCCAAAAAGGAGCTCGATTTCCACTGATGTGAATCTCACTTGTCAGTTGAGACTTGGGGACAACAGGTATGCGAGTCAATCCCTAATATGCATTACTTGGGGCTGGTGGACCCATAGTTATTGCGCCAAACAGAAATGAGGCAAATCCTACTGAATCTGCATTAGGGATTCAAGAAATAAAATTGTAATTGCAATTAAATTAGAATTGAACTGACATATTGGGCAGAACTGGCGACAGTTATGACAGTTATGGTCAATCCTGCCACTTGCATTTTATTTGGAATATTTGTAAGAAGAGTGTGTTTTGATTGGGTAATTGTGTGATACTGAATGTTAACGTTGCCCTTTTTTATCTGCATTTTTATCTGCAAACTTCGAGTGGCTGCAATATTCGTCCTTTGGCCAAGTCGTATTCTGGAGATCGACCTGAACGAACCTACCCATTGGGGCTGCTAACCTGCCTTGCTCCAGTGCTGTTCTCTTCTGCAACCAGTTTTCTTCCAACATCTTGCAATCACCATGCATCTGCCACATTACAATTCAATACCAGTTTACTGGTTTGTTAGCTTTGGTGCTTTGACCATTTGACAATGAAGGAGATGGATCCTAGGAGCTGGTAACTTTTTACTGAACGAATGGCTTGGGTTTCAATTTTCCAAAGCTTCTAGACGTCTGGACATACACTGGAGGACTGAGTGGAAGGACTTGGAGGAGCAACATGGAGAGAGAGGCCTTTGGGACAATGGGGATGGGATGGGCATCGATCCCCTAACCATCAAGAGATCCCTTGCGGGATGCTGGCGGGGACAACGTGAAGGTGGCAGTTGGGAAGAAGACCCAAGAGCCTAATCCATGGCTTCTCCTTGTTCAAGACTAGATGACACAGTGTCATCCCTGCACTCGTGAGTCAAATAGGCAGAATACTTTCCTTCTGACCAGTGGGAGAAGCCAGTGAGTTCGGACAGAAGATATTAAAGAGTATACTTGCCTCGCATTCATTGAACTAGATGAGGTAATTGGTAAAACATTCCGAAAGTAAGTTCCCTCAAAACATCAAGTTATATCGGAATGTTTTCATGACCCAGTTGTTAGACAACCTATGTCTGGCAGGAAAAGCGTAGACTAATCTGGATTATACAAAGGTAATTAGGCTTGAATTGAGACAAGGATGGAGTAAAACCATGTGACTGTGCAAAAATTGTTTAATCGGACAAGCATGACAATAGCTGCTTGACCTATGAAGTAGAGATAATGGCTTGCAGCCCGATACTTATGCACATTGGCATATTGGCTAGGATTTTTCCATGGCCTTTCTTTTGTGACTCTTTTCAAATGTTGGTGGAAGTTGGCATATATTCTGTCCACTTTTTCCAGATGATGTGATTATTCTAATAATTTTTCCATGTTTACGGCAGATAATTGCCACTGGATCCTGCTTTCCCTTCAGTCATATCCCTTAAAAGGTGCTCATTTTGACTACAAGGTAATGTCATCTAATTCCAGGGGGCATGTGTAATTTTCTTGAGGCTGAAGTGTTATCCATGGCTTGATCAAAATATTATAATTGGTTGATTTTGACTGCCTTTTAAAACATGACTGCCCTGGCGCATTGTAGTCACATCTGTTTGTGTGGTGTGCAAACAGACACACGTTCCTCCCAGTCAATTGGTTGAATTGCATTGTCTGTATTTTCCAAAGAGCCTGAATCACTGAGGGTCATTCTTGGTGTAAATGCACATTACAGTGCGAAGGCGATTCTCACCACAATTCAAGGCAAGTGCACAAATCAGACACCAGCCCTTAATTGCAAAGTGCATTATTCCCTCGATGGGATTACACTCGTAAATAATTATGCAAACTACAAACCGTCATTATCTGGCAGACAAAGGTTTGATTTGGTTTGTTTTGTTTTGATACTAATGGAGTGGGCGTACTCCTACTTGATGACCATGATGGAAATCATTTTACAAAGCGCAATCATCTGGCAGAGAGAAGTAAAGGAGGGAAATGAGCCACATCAGTCCTGCACAATTAGATGCAGATTGTATTTTAAACCTTGGAGCACAATGATGGCCTTCCCCTTCTCAATGGGCTGTCTGAGCTGTTGGCCAGTGCCTCAGTGTACAGCTCCAAAGTCCTCCGGTTCCCAATCTTATCCTCTCCCACACTTTTGACTGTGGAATAAGGCCTTCGACTGCTATCGTAGTTGGTAAACCAGTATTTAGCCTTCTGTGTACATGCCCCGCAAATCCAATTCCGTCAGCTGACTTTTCCCCGACAGAAAGTCGGCAGCTCGTCCAGGCTCTTCCAGTGGCCCAAGCAGTGACACTTTGCGCCTGAGAGCCTCTCTTTGTGATCACGTGCATCTGGTGCATCTGGTATTCTTCCTTAATGTTGGCCAGTATTTCTGTTTCCGCCATGACCAACTGCCTACCGCCTTGAAACTGAAACTAACAATGTAATCCAAAACATTTGAACAATATATCTAGTGATCTATTCTGTGAATAATAATTGCTTAAACAGCACAGTAAACATTCTAAGTCGTACCTCTTCTTAGCAGCCCTGCTTATGGCTCTGGGATCCCAATTTTTGGAGGGAGGCGACCCGCACTGTTCTTTCTGTGGAACAATTGTGGCACATCACATTCCACTATGTCACCAACCCCATCAAGGCCTTCACGATCTTGCTAAGAAACTTGCAGCTTTTAGCAATTTCTTGTAGCATGTGATGTTCATCCGCCTGGACCATCTGGCCTGGCAGTAGCTGTTGCCCTTATGACATTATTACAATTGTGTACAAAGTGGTGTGTAGAACTGGAGGTCACATCGGGATACCTCCTTGAACTCGCTACGACCACTAAAGTGTGGAGGCAAAAATTTTCTGCATGGTTTGTAAAATACAGGGTGTATCTGAACTCAGTGCCCCGACGTATATGACTGCCTTCCTAGCCACCAGAGGATCGATTTAAGTATAGGAGTCATATGTCTGGGCAGCCTCATTACTGAGATACACTCTTTAGCGATTTTTGCCTAATCGCTCCTTCTGACTTTTAAATAGAATTTTCTGGTGTAACTAGCCAAAGAGGCCTTACGTGGGCAACAAACCAACAAAATCCCGCCCCCAGACCTTCCAGAACCTTCTGACTGGGGGAGGGTTCGATGGGTGGCCTAACCGACAGGATATTTTGTACTACATGTTTGCGGCCAATTATCTCCGTAATGAGGCTGCCCAGACATATGACTCCTATACTTAAATCGATCCTCTGGTGGATAGGAAGGCAGTCATATACGTCGGGGCACTGAGTTCAGATACACCCTGTATAATTGCTTGACAGGCATACAATTCACATAAATGGAGTTATTGGCCTCATGATGATGAATAATCAACTACTGCAATTTAAAAAAAAAACGTCTACATATGTGCAGCTTCTGGAGTATGATTGCTCCACAAGCATACAATTCACATTGTAAGTACTTGAAAGAGAGGTATGGGGTGCCCCATACCTCTCTCTTGAAGACTCTGCGCACATTTTTTTCCATGTTTTGAGAGCTATAGATTATATGGCTTGATGCATGATCCATGGGATGACGGCTGCTTGTTGTTGTTTCCCGAAACCCCGTCATCTGTTGGTGTTCGAGATAAGAGAGGGCACGTAGAAGTACATAACCTCGCACATACTTACATTCCCCCATACCAGTTCTATGGGATTGAGTTCGCAATGATAATGGAGACAATCGAAGGACTTTGTGGCCGTGTTTTTCTCTCGAGGTCGTCTTATCTGATACTTTTTCATGTGCGACTTGCCTATGATTCAACGATCCTCCAGGTAGTAATTTTGATTTGACTGAACCATGTAAGGCTTTTCTCTCTGTTAAATATGATGTATTGTTAAAAAAAAAAAAAAAAACTGTGTGGATGTGTTGTTACTGGAGAGATTTAAATGCTCTGCACCTTTAATTACTAATCGTAGTGAACTTATTCGCAAATTTCTGCGATCCATGGTTAAGAAGAAGTTGACGCAAAATTGGGAGGATTGTGACATCTATTGATGACTCCACTGGCTACTCACTCTTTATTATTACAAACTGGTATAGGGCTACATTTGGAATGAAAGAAAATGAATCACAATTATCGGACTTAATTCAGGTTATTAAGTCAAGCATCACGTGGGATGAAACTGGCAATTTCTTGCTTATATATTTTTAATCAACTGCAGACCCGTAGGTGACCTTACTCGCGATATTATGGCTTCATGCGGCTTCATGACTCTCCAGTCTCTTCGTCAATGCCTTTAGTGGAGAGAAGACAAATTAATGACTTGCAATTATGGTGTACATAATCATCATCATCAGCATTTATTTCACCTCCCTGTCTCCACATACAGGGAGGGACCTCTCAGTACATTACAGTAAAGCACATAAACTCCTTTGGGCACCATGGTACATCACATTGTTTTATATCCTTAGTCTAATTAACAATTATGGATCCAATCAGCAATACATGAAAAAAACAACAAAAAAAGAGCCTGAAGCTGAACATCTGAAGGGTTCGACACTGCTCTAAACATGTTTTCTCTGTTAAATTCAGGAAATTCCTGTCTGAGGTGTACATAATAATTATATGAAGACGTGTGTGTGCCACTCAGAACTGCCGTTTAATACATTCAACGGAATAACTTAGACGGGCACCATTCCATTCCATGTTGAATTACTTCATGGCATGCAAACTATAGTTAACCGAATTGAAAAGCAGATTGTTAAATGAAAAATCAAGCAAAGTAGGTCCAAATGAGAATAACATGGAAATGAAGTTGATGGGAAAAGCATGATTATCTGATACAATAGGAAAAGATGTATTGAAGCAATACATATTGCACTGTTGAAGTAAAATATCCCTGGGATTATTGAAACTTAAATAGAGTAAATTGCCTGGCGCATTTTAATGTATATCCTGGTGCGAGTGCTAAGCCTTTAAAAAAGCGTAACCTATAAAAGTGATATGGCGTATAATCTATAATGTAGGCCTAATTCCGATGAAATGATATGGCAAGTGTCGCGCTTTAGTGGAAACGGGTGTGCACATCTCGTGAGATACGGTATAGATATGACTGTCACTAATCTATGTACAATCCTGACATTCGTACATGTCAGGATTCGCAGATATCTCGGCCTTATTTGGTCCTATTTTCGCTGATGTCCTCCAGGAACCTCCTGAACCGCTTCCTGGTGTGGTTGCCCATGGCCTCCCCAAGATGTGGCGGTACATTCACTGGGCTGGAATGGACAGGGAAATTAGTTGCATTGGCTAATGACTTTGAGGGAGTCTATTTAGTGGATGAATGTACTTCCTGTGGCACATGGAATTTCGCGTCTGCAGCTGTGTCTTCAAGTCCCTCCATCGTCGCTCACGAGTGAGCAAAAGACATCAAGCGGCTGCAATATGTGCATCGCATTTGGATACAAAGCAAAGGCTATTATGCCATTATCTCGACAAAATGAACTCAACATTGAAATGTTGGCACGTCTTCATGTCTATCATTCTTTATGATTGGAAATGTCAACTCATACAATTCCTTTTGAGGAACACCTTCCATGACATCTGTGTCGGTTACGGCGACCTGAACATAAAGTTAGTGTGTCTGTGTTTGTCCACCACATGAGAATGATAATGTTCGTGGAACCACATACTGCTACATAAGCCACACTCAAAGTACAATGTTTCATAAATGATCAGAAGAGTGTGTATTAACCCAAAGACTGGACTGCATTTGATTGCTGCAGGTGCTTGCTTTTGTAACTCTCCCTTTTGCACCTTCCATAAATATGACCGGTACAGTTAATGGCCCAAACACCGTGGAACTACCTTCCTGACAACAGTGATGACACGCCGAGATGAATTAACATTATTTCAAAGTGCTTTTTTGCCCGTTGTACAGCTGTGTGGCTGTGGGTATGGCTGATTGTCCAGGGGGCGTTGCAAGTCTTTTAATCGTTTCACCAAGTCCGTCACTATGACCTTTTCCATGTGAAGTGGCAAAATAAATGCCACTCCGCTTTCACATCGAAATCGGTCAATTTAGCATGTTGAAGCGATTCTTATATTCCCCCAGAGGCCCCATTATATTATCTTGGAAGGATCAGGCACAGTCTTTTTCCAAAACGCAATCAGTCTTCCTTGGAATGTATGGACTGTGTTGCATGTGTTTGTGTGTGCAGGCAATCTGAGATGACTACATAATTCAGCGGTTCAACTTCGCCATCAACTAGGACATGGCACGCAAACGGGTGGATTGTAGCTTGGCTATAGCTCCAATGAACACCCTGAAACAGCATCTTGAATTACGAAAGAATAATTCTCTGAGAAGTCTGCAACGGCCAACACTGACTGATATTCTTTACGAAAGTATTTGCACTTTGTACAACCATTGTTTGTAACCATGTTATTTCTCCCAACTGGATTCGGAAACACACACTCCCTCCTGCCAGGGAGGGGACATTTCCTCTCGTTACATATAGTACTCATGTTCATCCCCTTGCTAATCTTACGTCGTATTACCTTGCCTTTAGTGAGTTTGACTAGCTGTTTCATTTTCCATATCCATAAGTCCGTCAGTGAGTTTGTCAATTCGGCGATTGTGAATCTCATGCAGATTTCAGGGCTATCAACTGGAAATCATAACTTGTAAGTCTCATGTGTAGAGTCAAGAAATAGTACCACACTGTGAGATTTTGAAGAACTTCAGTTCATTGTGACTGGGACAAATGTACCATTTTTCTTCTTGGTTTGACGAACAATCATTTCGAGCATATTGTCTTGTCACGTATGCTTTGACGTAATCATATGGCGCCAGCAATTCCACTGGTGGTGGAAGGTGCATAATTTTTCTTCACTGTTACTATGCAAATTATAATGTAACAAGTGGCTCTTAAAATAATCTATGCCTCCCTCAATATTTCACATTTATAGCAATACATGATTGCAGGTATATAAAGTTGTATAACTAGCAAGTGATCAATAATCTTCCTACCTATTTTATGATATAACGTTGCTGAGGTTTTGCATGCAAGATCGTGGATAATTTCGATGTCTTAGGACGCGTTTCATTGTCATAGACTTGGCAGGGAGTTTTTGGTCCAGGATGTTCCTCTAAAATAATATTATTCGCAATACAGGGACATGACTTTGTCTTTATTGCAACCCTTCAGTTGGTTAGGGGTGCTGGTGTTAATATTGTATGTAGGTCTTGTTTGAACCGCTTATGTAAGTTGTAAACTTCCAAAGGAGATGGCTACCTCCATTTGATGGATTACATGATGCGTATCCTAATTAGCATTTACCGGAGATGCAATTTTGGGTTCAATCCCTTTTCATTGTGACCAGGTATAAGATACTTCTTCACTCATCATCTGCATCATAATTTCTGAACTGCAGTTGGTGACAAATTTAATTGTGTCAGCATGCCAAGTGGGACCCTTCGTGTGGGCCAGTGCAGCTGCGAAGCACTGTGTCAGAGTTACGGCGACCCGACCATAAAGGCCCCGAGCCAATGTATCTCATCATCCACAATTATTCAAAAGCTAATCAAGAACAAGAATTTACATTTACTGTCCTCACAAAAGGAACTCCAATCAAACGATTAATAGAATTTACGTTAGAGAAATTACATTTATACAGGGTGTCTATTGTAACTCTGCAAAGACTTGCAGGGGTAATAGAGGGGACCAAGACAAGTATTTTTGACATAGGAACCCGTGTCCGGAAACGCCATCTAGAGGGGGTTCATAGACAAGGAACGGGTGCGCTCAGACGCGTCACGCGAGAGGTGCTAGGTGAGCGGATTGTTTTGTTGATAGATGGCGCTCGGGTAGTAACCAACGATGCGATGTGCCATAACGTGGCAACAACAGAGTCATCTAGCAACTAAAGTCCGCCTCGCATAATTTCCTTATCCACATAGGTTGGCGAGCCGATGCCGAATCCAAGAGCTTCGGCAAATGCCGCCAGGTGGCTGCAAATAAAAAAGGACAAAATGCGGGGTTTGCGATGGCGCGCGTTGCACATACTTATAATTTTAACAGCAACCATTTAGCCCGCTATTATGGGCAGCATATTGACCATAACATAAAACATAATTATTATTATGTCTTTGCGCGGCAGATTTGAATGCCCCAAGACTGATTTCCTTCTTACTCCACCTGCAACGCGGGTTCCGGTGCGACAAACGGTCATGTCATTGGTTACCCAAGGTGATGCCACGCCCACGTGATGTCCAGGTGATGCCGCCCGGTGGAAATAATAAAACATGCCCTTACCAAAATTTCAGAACACCTCGAGGTCGTGTTTGCAGCGCACCATCGCAGGTAGACCCACTATATGTTGCTGTAAAAGGCAGAGGAACTTTAACACATGATTTGCAACATTTTTCCAATAATATTTTTATTTTCTTACTCTCAATGCCCCACCGAAACATTTG
>JYFJ02009282.1:0-10200 GCA_000934665.2 Catajapyx aquilonaris | reverse complement strand
TGGACTAAACTACTGACTGGGTAACTGGTAATTGGGCACCACCGTGTGAATTCCGTGTGACCTTACTACAGTATTTCCATTTCATTACCCTACTTTTACCTACAACTTGCATGTTGAAATGCTACTGTAAAGCCCAACACATTCATAATAATATATGCAGTCATATCAACAACATCCCTACACACGGTTCCCACGCTGTCGGGAAAATCTTGAAAATGTAAATTTCGTATTTAACTTAGGGGTAAACCGTTCAGTAATGAGCCACTTATAGTAATCTTATTCATATTAATGTGTAAACTGTCCCAAAGGCGGCCCCCTAACTGTGAAAAGTGGCTCATACATAACTGTACTTTTGTGACTTTTTTGGAACTTTTCATTATACCAAAAATGACAGTACAGGAGAATTTCAAAATTACAGTTGCTCCTTCAAAGAATACATTCTGAAGATTCAGAAAAAAATAATTAAACTGCAGATGTAATTATTGTGGGTCATGTGACGATGTGAACTTGGAAAATTTCTTAAGTGGTCCATAACTGTATAGTTTACCCCTATACTTATTTCCACCCTTGAAAAAGTCGGGATTTAATGATAAGTAACCAAATGTCAGGAAAGTGCACAAATATTCGGAAAACCCAAGAAAGGATGGAAAGTATGTATAGGTATCTACAGAGTTCCTGGATTTTTCCTGTCTACCCAAAAGTCACGATCACCACCCGAAATTCCTCGCAAAGTACGACGATTTCAGCAAATTATTCTGCCATGGTTCTCAATGTTGTTATTCCACATATTTTCACGCATGTAATAATTAAATCCGCCTAACTCCTAACAGTTGGTCGGCAGTACTCTGATTTCCAGTTTTTATAACCTTTTTTTGGAAATTAATTTTGGGACTTCTAGACGAGTAAAATTGTTCCAGCCACATTCATAGTGTTTTCCCAGATCGGGTAAGTATATAGCTGTTATTATTTGTAATATATCTTGTCCGTATCTTCGGAGAGTACGCGTAAGCCGAAATCTGTGTGGTTCGGGCCTATCTGGTAGCAAAGTGGTTAACAACTTCCTACAAACAGATCAAAATTAACATCCTTCAGACTAATTTGTTGTTACTTTTTTCTCCCACATAAAATTGATCCTTATCTTGGACGATTTCTCTTCGTGATTATGTTGCCACCAAACAAAAAAAAAAGGTGGACGCCAAGATTGCCCCCAGCAGATAAAGCATAATTATTATAAGCCAGACCTAGTTTACAACCAGTTGCATTCCCAAGTCCTCCTGGCCCTGCTGCCCAGAGTCTAAAGGAACTTATAAGTCACAGTGCTGAGGAGGTGAGAAGTTTGGCCTTCATTCTACTGGTGCAATTCATGAAGAGCTGCCCAAGGGAGGCTGCACAATTTATGGGTGAATACATGGGTTGCCTGGACTCCAAGAATATGGGCGTGGTTGTAACAGCCATATGTAACACCTGTCTCTGTTTGTCATCTTACGGTTAGTCCAAGGTACAAAAGACTCAGATATTATGACATTCTTATTTTTAAAAGTTCCAGTGTGTCCCCTCTAGTGCCTGAATCATCTAAATGCACCTTTAAAAAAAAAAAAAACATAGTATACAGTACCGATGCTCAATTTTGTCAATTATTTGCACCTCTTGTTTCATACTACTACAGTACCTTTTTATAGCCTGGGCATGTACTGTACTAGTGATCATGAAACCTATTTTAATTCTTGCCTTTCAGAGCATGCTGAAATGCTTCTGCATAAAGTATTTGAGTTGGCAATTGCGGGAAGATTCAACTCCAGGCGTGCCGTCAAGGTCATTGCTGAATCTCTTAACCACCTCAGCATGCAAAATTACATTGGTGACATAGAGAAGGACAACCCATCAACAGTCACCTAGGCGACAGTTTTATCCCATGACCAAAAGAGAAAAGTCAAAGAAGAACAAGTGTATGTAGTATCAAATCTGTCATCCTTAACTCCATACCCACAAAGTTGTGCCTATGTTTGTTCTCCGACAAGCATTTCTAATCATCCATATCTGTCATTTTGTTTATGAGGCACTTATTGCTTGCCTCCTAGGTTATTACCGATGGTACTGTTGTGGTCTTTACGTTGCAGCTCAATTTCCCAGCTAATATCCTACTATATATTGGGAAGTGGGAACTGCTTGGGAATGAATTCATGAACCCAGACTTCATCACTGGTCACTATGTACTTTTTGTTCTCCTTCTTCAAATTGTCCCAGGAGAAGACTGACCACCTGTATGCACATCATTTTGTTGTCGTTGGTCAATGTGCGTGGAACCCAACAGGGTTCACCTCCCTGTATTTCAGATGGGTGTTTATGATAGCCTCTACGCTACCAACACTAGCGTTGCGTCTATCCTTCTGAATAAACTCGTTAACACCATCAATGTTGTCTGCGGTGATGGAAGTTAATAACAACAACAACAACAACAACAACAACAACAACAACAACAACAATAATAATAATCCAGAAACTGCTTGACCTCAGAGAGGTATGTAGCACAGACCTTGATTATCCCTATATATTTTTTTAAAACATTTTTTACGAAGCACCCGAGCCCATCACGGACAGGGTAACTGGGAGAGGATGTGCAAAGTGCACGTGCAATGTCTGTTTGTGGTACAGTGCTGGCCATATATGGAGGCAACGACTAGCGACATTTTCCCTAAGCGGCAGAAGAAGGAATCGAAGATAAGCATGCTACAAGTCGGGCGAGCAAGATTCCTTCTTCTGCCGCTTCGGAAAAATGTCGCTAGTCGTTGCCTCCATATATGGCCAGCCCTGTACATGATTTTTGTGAACTTCCCCGGGTGGATTAGTCTGTCGGAGATTCCACCCGAGACGAAGCCAGAGATGACCTAACTCTGCACACGAGGTGAACGGGGGAGACCCCGGGTGGGATCGAACTCGGGACCCTTCCATCCTTGGGTGCATATGTTACCGCAGCCCCACTCCGCCTCCCCGGGTGATGGAAGTAGGTGGCTGATGAGTGTGTGCGTCATTCTCCACTCCCTGTTCCCTTTCTGACGGCTGTGCACCACTTAAACACATGGGTTTACGGGAGACACTCTTCTCCATACTGTTTTTTAAAGATCTCTCCCAAATTTCTAATGGACTGATGTTTTCCCTAACATGAAATATGATGGCAATCATTGTTCCATGCTCCATGGCACTTTCTGCTCGGTCATCTCTCCTGGAAATCCCAGACAAAACTGAGCAGGATCTTCCATACACTGAACATGAAGGGAGGGGTTTAGGCTTCAATTGCTCAAAGTCGTTAACTTATTGATTGGGCTGGTTTATTTCTTCAGAAAGAAATCAGTCCCGCTCATATTTGAACCCCCTTGTACAGTTGTACTTGAGAAAGTGACAGCCTCCTGCCTGAAAACAACATTTAGCCCCCCTATACAGGCTAAGAATATATTTCAGGTCACTCATGCGAAGGTACTACGGGGCTCAAATTGTTTTGGCCACTTTATCCTGGTCTTGAAGCAACCCTTCACTCACACACACACACACACACCCACCCAGACCTGTCTTCACTAAGGTGTGGGGACATGGAAACTGAACTTTTCGTAGCGAGTGTAACCTACCCTACCGTAACCTACCCTACCCTACCCTAACTAACCTAGGCTGAGAGAAATTGACTTTTGTGAAACCCTGCAAAACGAAATAGTGGGGGCATGTCCCCACTGTAACGATGATATTCTCGTGGGTCAAGCTGTGGGGACCGAAAATGTCCCCACAATTGGGTCAACGTCCCCCGAGTTACAGTAACACACCTGTTTCCGTCCCCAGACCTTATTGAAGACAAGAACACACACACACACCTGCTCAACGTGGGGCCTGTGCAAAGGGTTGCTTCAAGACCAGGATGAAGTGGCCAAAACAATTTCAGCACCATAGTACTCTGGCCAATATGAGCTTAAAATGTAGTCTGGGTGAGGAATGTCAAAACCCAACTGTTAACAACAGGGGCAATTAATTCACTCTTAGGATATACCCTTGCATCTTACTTGGGAACATAATTACATATGGAGTAATAAACCCTTGAGCATAACCTGTGCTGTGAATTTTGGTCATCACATAGTCATTATTGCGGTTTTGACATTTCTCGCCCCTAGACTTGTTCGGCTCAGTGAGTGTACTGGCAAGAGATTCGCCTGGTTCTGACTCACCCTGTAGAAGGTAACTGAGTTGGCCAGCCAGATGTTCCTATGTGGACATAACAAAGCAATAGTTTCCTGGAATAGCAAGTGGCATTTCACAAACCTTAAATGCTGCTATTCACACCATGTTAGTGACAAGAAATTGACTAGTTTCTTTTTATCAGGAAACAAAACACTTTCTTGTTCCACAGAATTACTTTTCACTGTAGTGTCTAAATCAGCCCCCGGACACTTCCCTCTTATCAGCTCTAATCGCCGTTCGAGGTCTGCCGACCCGATTTGAGGGAGTTGGTACGTTTGATGGCGCATTAGGGGCCGTAACGACATGCATGCCCCTACTGGACGGCGCTGAACTTGTAGGTAGAAAGAGGCCCTCTCTTCTACCTACAAGTTCAGCGCCGTCCGGTAAGGGCGCACAGAGAGCGATTAGAGCTGATAAGAGTGCGAGTGACCAGACCTATCTATTCTAAGGCCATGGTCTAAATCCTGAGGCCAAAATTTCAACTTGCCTCTCACACTTGAACGGTTTTCCAAAGTGAAATCATGTTTCATGTCATTTCATTTCTAAAAGGCTTCATAAATTATTTCCAAAGGTGTGTCTAATCTGTGGAAGTGTTGGGTACACAAATACACATGTATATGCATAGTAATGCCCAAGTATATTATTTGAAGCCAGTACATTGGAAAAACACAGTTGTGCCACTTTTTGAGAGAGGGAGAGAGAGAGAGAGAGAGAGAGAGAAAAGTGCTTTCAAGGCATACTGACAAAACAAAGCGAGAGCAGAACCACTTTTCTGGAATCGTGTCAAAAGATTAAAGCTCTCAAGCAGATGTAACAGGCATTCATGTGAAGACCTGTACACGCCTTCAAAAACGTAGCAAATTTCTCCCTCCTTTGTCTATACTCTCGCGCCCTAAATTCACGGCTCGAGACAAATTGATTGAAACATGGTATGGGCCAAAGGCATGGGTGCAGAAAAGTCTAATGACAATTCACTATCGATCTGCTGGCTCAAAACAAACACATCACGAAACCCTACCCTTGAAGCGTCCAACTGCTTGGGGTCCTCAAACACTTCAGGCACGTACAGATTATTTGCATTCTTGCAGTGTCACACAGGATCATGGTTGCCGCTCAATGATAGGTTCCAATCAGTGATTAGCATTAGATATTGTCACAACATAAAGCTGCTTTTTCACAAAACCTTTCTAGAAAATTTCCAACAGAGATGTGCATCAAAATGTCACACAACTCTCACTCCGATTCATCATAACAATTCAGAGACGACGAGTCAATGAAAAATAGCTGAAATGCACTCACAGAATGTTCCCCAAAATTAAACACACACACCTAATTCACAAATGAACACTAGTATTTGGTCAGAAGAACTGATACAAACTAGGAAATTTTCACCACTGAGTTTACCCTTTTCTTCAGAAAGACATTGTGCATTCAAAAAGAAACTGCCGTTAGCCAGTAAGTCTCACCCTGTGACTTCCCACCTTCCCAAACCCCTTTCAACTCCTATGCACTCGCCGTCTCCAGCTTACATAGTTGAACATCATTATTTACACTAATTAATCGGAGTGTGGCCGATCACTAAAAGTAGGAGAAATTCATGAAGTATTTAAAGAAAGAGCAAGCAGACATGATAGAAGATGCGAGAAAGCACAAAACCATTGGAAAATGGTCGCATGTCATCACAATCTTTTTTGCTTACAAGCTATACATTGCCTCCCCAAAAGTGGCATTCACAGACTTCTTGTTGTGTCTTTAGCTATACAATTGAGGCCAACAGGAGTGAAATTGCATGCAAAATAAAAAGAATGCAATAGAAAAATAATTACACAAAATAAAAGACAAGCAGGTTATGGCACACAATGCACAAGACAACCAACTTGTGGCAGTGTTAACAAAATATCCGGCAACGGTCATGTTTTACAATTGGCACTGCTGACTAGTCATACTGAAATACGCGTGTATTTTTGTACATGGGTTGCTTATGGAAATCGTAGTCTTTTTCCATACTATGGGGGTCCCTGACAGTTTGTTAGACTAAGAAGAATTCATTTATTTTAAAGCCGAGGAATATTTGGTTTTAAATGTTGAAAAAAGTCAAATCACCAAAAATGCGAAAACCGCGATTTTAGCCAAGATTAGGCTTTTGCACACGCGTACTAGGGTTGCATAGGAAAGTTCTACTATTATTCCTTGATTGTAGGGTCTCTAAAGAGCCCATTACGCTACACTTTTTTTTAAAAAAAGTCCATACACTGTTCCCCAAAAATTGACGAAAAAGTACCAAAAAACGGAATTTTTTCCATAAAAAGGACCCTGTAAAACCACAGTTTCTGTAAAAGATTGACTTTAAACACCATAGTGGCTTCAGACTAGACCCAGGTAACACCTAATGCCCGCAAAAACCAAATCCGAAACATACAGTGGTTGCCAGACCCGGAAATAAGCCAAAAAACGTCAATATTTTGAATTTTTCGCATTTTTGGTCACCCTGACCCACTGCAGATTTTGGGAGAGAAATCCCGGGCGTTTCCCAGCTACTTTGGGTCCTACTAACATGATGTGCGTAGTGGTTTCCGAATAACACGCCGAAAGTTTTTTTTTGTTGCGCTGTGTAATTCTTGCCACCATGTAGTATGCAAAGTGTGTAAATGCACATCACAGTATGATGCAGGTAACATCAAATTGAAAGCCTGAAATGTCCTCTTCAAAACCATATCTTTCCTTTTTTACATAATCACTGCCAACAGCAATACACTTGTCCCAACAATGTACCAGTTGGACCACGCGTCAGGATGAAAGGAACCAGTTAACTGGTTCCCTTCATCCTGACGCGTGGCTGCCCGCTCGACGCGACGGACAATTCTTTTTGAACTGTTGATACATGGACCACTGTGCCCAGGGCCGGATTAAGGGCAGGGCCCAATGGGGCCCGGGCCCTGGGCCACCCACCAAGAGGGGGCCTCCCACCAATATAGTCAATAATATTTTTCTCTATGTGGGGAAATTCGTACATAATCCTACATGCCAGAAGTGCGATTTATTTTTTAATTATATAATGACCACTGCTTTGTTAGGACTAGGGAAATCAGAATAACAACGTTTGCGACCTTTGCGTACCCTCGGATCATCTGTATATTGGGATGTCGAAAAAAAAAACTTTTTACGCGTTCGTGATTTTGTAAATCATTATTTTCATTTCGACATATCCCCCCCCGAAATTATGGGCCTCCCACCAAAATGGGCCCCGGGCCACCCACATCCTTAATCCGGCGCTGACTGTGCCCCGCAAACGACTGGACCACTGTGCCCCGGACAGCAGCAACTGACATAATGCTATGATTGTAACTTCGATTGCAAGTTAGGCTTACCAAACTTGCGGTAATTCATGGACAAAGGGCGGAACTATTCCACAAAATTTTTATATCAGGCTCATGCCCAACATCTACGCCTGAAGTGGCATTTAAACTGTGGGTTAGTAATTTACTTCACTTATCTTCAAATCGATTTCGCTGGATATCTATCGATCGATCGATCGCTAGCCGTTGCCAGCCATGTTGGCAGGAGCATGGCAGTGACTTGTTTCACTTGGTACCAGATGAAAAAAATTTGGCGGCTTTTTCGATTTTTAAAATGGAAAGGTCCACTGTGCCCTGTGGTCCACTGTGCCCCAGTCTCCCCTACTTCCTCATCCAGTGTACAGTCCAGATCTTGCACCTGTGACTTCTGTCTTTTCCCAAAAATTCAGAGGTGGCACTTATGTAGAAAAGTAAATGTACGGTATGGTTTTGAAGAGGACATTACATACTTTCATTTGATGTTACCAGCATTATCCTGTGATAATCCAAAAAATATGGGCGAATTTATTATGTAGTTTCCAAAATGAAGGCTAGTTCCCCATTGCAGTGCAAAGATAAATTTAAAGTACAGTAGCCTATGTATATTCACTCAGTTCTTATGTGGCAGAAAGCACCGTTTACTGCATGAAAAACACTAGCTTGATGAATTATGAAGATTTGTGTTGAGCCTCAGCACAAAGAAAATGCACATTCCACACATTGAATCAGTGCTGTTAACTTGAACTAGTTTAAAACTAGTTTAAAAAGCCCGGGTATTATGGCCAGTCTACAATGCGCCGCCATCTTTAGTCCAATGGGGGGCCGCCATCTTTGGTCGAAACCTCGCAATCTGATTGGCCAGAGCGACGATCCGTAATCGGAGCCAAAGGGCGAGTCTTCATCCGGTAGACTCGCCTCGGAACGATTCGAGATTCGTTCGAAAGCCAACGATTCTTTTTTTTACCCCGGAGTTGTCGATTATCGTGTTCCGTTTCCCTGCACACGATTGGTTCTTCTGGAAAGTTGGTCGCTGGAGGATATTTGGAAGGTCTTTGGCTGATCTGAGGAACGTTCCATCAAGGCTTAGGTGAGTTGGGTTGGGTAGTCAAAAGGTCAAAAAAAAAAAAAAGGCAATCTAAAAGGAACTGAATAATCATTTGGTTGGATACTAAAACGGTAATCTCCCTAAAATGAACAATAATATATAATCAGGGTGGGTCATCAAAAGGGTCATCTAAAAGTACCTGAAATCCCCAATAACCATTAAGTCAGGACATAAAAAGGCGAAAAGGGTCATCTGAAAGGAATTGACTAATCATTAGGTTGGGTGATCAAAATGTCATCTAAAATGAACTGAATAATCATTAAATTGGGCCCGCATCAAAAGGTCAAACAAGGTCATCGGAAAGGAACCTAATAATTGTAACACTTACTAGCATTCCCACAATTTTCAGGCCATGGTGGACCCAATGGAATGCATGCCCAGTAAGTCCACTGCGGACACCGTCCCACCGCCTGACCCGACCCCTGATCCCCCACCATCCGCTTCACCAATGCACAGCAACTGCATGATATGCGCATCCAAGATCCCGGCCTCAAAGCGAGGATGCTGTGACATTCTCCAGGAAGGGAAGAGGACGACCAAAGCAACCCACAAGCCGTTGCTGGTAAGGCTAGGAAAGATCCTTGGGGTTCCGCTGAGTCAGACAGAGGCAAGGTCGCACATGGTGTGCAAAAAGTGCCTCAAGCTGCTGAACGACGTGGCCAAGATGGAGGTCAGCCTGGAGTCTGTGAAGGACGACATACGCTGCAAGTATAATGGAAACGTGGAGTTCTGGGAGAAGTTGGAGAGTGAGGGACAGCCGGATGGGGATGATGAACAGGTTAAGGAGAAGATGCCCAAAGGAAAGGCGTGCACATTGGAAGTGCACCGGATGTCCACACACTTGGACGATAAGCCTCCGTTCCAATGCAAGTCATGCAGCAAGACTTTCAACCGAAAGAAGAATTACGTCAATCATTTGAGGATCCACACGGGTGAGCGTCCCTTTCAATGTGAAGTGTGCGGTGTACGATTCTCGCACCGACCCAACCTGCGAGCGCACAAGCGTGCTACCCACAACAATGACTGCCGGTACAGATGCGAGGAGTGTAATGTTGGTTACAAGAGGCGCCGCCTTCTGGTCTACCACAACAACCGAGTCCACACTGGGGAGCGTCCCTACCAGTGCAAGCAGTGCAATGCTACTTTTGTCTACCCAAACCACTACAAGAAGCACCTCAAGATCCACACGGGGGAGAAGCTGCACAAGTGCGAGATCTGCGGGAAGGCGTTTAATTCCCGTGAAAACCGCAACACTCATCGGTTCACGCACTCGGACAAGAAGCCCTACGAGTGCAAGGTGTGCAGGAAAGGCTACATCAGGAAGCCCCTGCTCTTTGCACACATGAAGAGCGAGGGGCACCTCCAGGACACCATTATCGTCAACAAGATTCAGATCCACCACGGCGCCGGTGCAGATGAAGCTGGATTAAGTGTGAATCCGTACAATGTCCAGGTAATCCATTTATTTCATTACAAATTTTTTCAACATTTACCCGAGCCAATTTTAAACAGTTAAAATATCATTCCGTACAGGTTGGGCAG
>JYFJ02009281.1:0-10239 GCA_000934665.2 Catajapyx aquilonaris | reverse complement strand
GGGGGAAGTTGTTTCCCCCGAATTGACACTCATTTTTATGGAGGTGGTGCCCGCAGCCATTTTCTTTTGTAAAATATGCGGCAGGGTTTTTGGCGAATAATGAACCGGGTATTGGGCTGTCAGCATTTTTCATTCGACACAATCCAGGTGTTCGATTATAATATAATAGATCGGAACATGCACACATTTTCATGCACATGAGTTGTTTTTTTTTTGCATTTTTTTTTGCACCGGGAACCAAGCATATTGCTGTGTCAAATTCTGTCACTGCTTATATATTTTTTTGTGCAAGATTAGTGCCAAATTTTTGCAAATTCTACGGGGGCAAAAATGCAATTTTTTAAGGCACGTGCGATCGCAAATATTGAGTTAGGCTTTTTTTTTGGGGGGGGGGGGGTGACAACTTTTCGTAATTAAAGAACACCGGTAGTGACCTTCATATGTTCGCGAATTTTTTTTGCAAATTTTCGCGAATTTTGGACCACGCTTTGTGATCCGGGCTATTTGTTACGATGTCGGCCTGCAAACTGGGGAAAGCCCCACCCACTTTGTCCCTCCCAACCGTCCCCCCCCCCCCACCCCTTTATCCACCTGCACCTTCCCCCCCTGTTATCTGAAAGCCGGCACTTGTGACGTCACCTGAGGACGCACCCAAACAAACACGCCTCCTTACCCCCTCCCCCCTCAACCTCATGTGACCGTCGTCGGCATTTTCCTCCGAGGTCAAAGGGTGTTGAGGTCAAAGACCCCTCAGGCCAGATGGGGGGGAGGAAGAAGCTGGGAGGGGGTGGGGGGTGCGAAAAAGGGGAAACAAAAACGATCAAAACGCCATCTTTACACTAACCCTCGACCAATAAAACCCACTCCTTCCCACTCCCCACCCCACCCACCCCTCCCATCCCTTCCCCCCCTTCCCTCTCATCCATACAAAAAATCAATGATTTTAATGAGCATGGAAGCCATATTTTTAGAGGGTGGGTTGGGGGTGGGTGGGAGAGACTTGACATTTTGCATGGACGTCTGGGCTTTTTCCGGGTGCTAACTGCCCGGGATTGAAAGGGGGGCCCAGCTTCCTTGATGAAGTTGAGGTAAGCCAGTCCATGGTTTTTTGAGGGGAAATTTGTGGGACACTCACTTTTTTTTTTTTTTTGGAGAGGGGGAGGGCTGAGGTGGTAACAAAGGGAGCAGTATGCATAATTGGGGGGACTGAAGGGTTGATGCCCCCCAAGTTGCATTGCAGCTACTGTATGTCAGTGTGTGTTTTTAAATAACATTGAGCTCTACAGGGCATTGAAAAATGTCACGCCATTTGTGCATGTATTTAAATTACATTTATTAAGCAGATAATTTTTTTGTGCAGCTTTCTCAGGTGAGGGACTGGAAAGAAAAGTCTGAAGAATAATAGTGCCAAAAAAGGGCTATTTAAACAATAAAGGAACCGTCACACAAAATGGAGGACGCACAGCAGTTCTGCCTTCGTTGGAACAATTATCAAAGCAGCATCACATCTGCATTCGAGAACCTTCGGGATGATGAGGACTTTGTGGATGTGACTCTTGCATCGGAGGGTCGAAGCCTCAAAGCCCACCGGGTTGTGCTGTCCGCATGCAGTCCATACTTCAAAGAACTACTCAAGGTGGGTGGCACTGGTCAGCTGGAAACATAGAGTAAAATTAGCTCAGATCAGGGGAAGGAAAGAATCAGACATGAGAGGGCCTTGGGGATTTTAAAAGTTGGATGGAGAAATAATTATTTGAAGGAGCACTTGGGGTAGATTGAATTGGTATGCCAGAATGTGGCAGTGTCAGGCGACGCATTCCGGAATCAATGTCAGGGGACCTTTTCACTTGAACCTTTTTAGGCATCAGTGTTCTTCAGAAGCACATTATGTTGTGCAATAATAACTAATAGTGACGTTTCTTACTTCCTGACTAGATAGTCCATTTTTAGGGGCAAGTTTGTGTTCATTGCCAATCCCCAACTTATTTAGCTTCATAAAAAAGTCCCCACATGCACAAAAAGAATCTATGATAAATCTGTAATGTAAAATGCCATCACTGCAAGAAAATGTTAAATTTAAGCTTGTGGCAACTCGAACCTGCCTGCTGAGACTTATTCCCTCACTCAGTATACACACGAGAGACATTTCCAGCCTGCTCCTGGGCCTCACAGTAATCCTTTCCACTCACAATGGCCTCAGTTATATATAGTACAGTGGCTCCAGTATCAGTGCAAGTTATTCTGTCCAGTACACACAATGCTGTATAATAAAAATGTTCTGAGTTTTATAAAATTTGACTTATGTACAATGCTTTGGGACGTTCCACGTACACAAGTCATTGCCTTGCTGTATATTGGGAGATATTCTAGCACTTGACTGTTGAAAGAAACAAAGAAACCTTCAGAAAATCTTAGATGGGAAAACCAGCATCGCAATGAAGAGGAATGCTTGTCACATTTTTATATAAAAATATTTCCTAATGAACATGTTTCCTTTATATGCAACAAAAATACTTTGACAGTTGTCTGGGCAGGTTTCACTGAATTTTGTCCTAGTTTTTTTTTTTTTTTTGTCTTGGCAGGAGAATAGTAAAGGTACTTTTGTTTTATGTAATGGGAACCTATTCATATGGAACATTTTTGAGGACGATTGCAACTCCATGGACAGGTTTAACTGAACAACACATCACATCTTCGTACACTTAGCATAGTTTCAGTCAATCTAGGAGGAAATTCTAAGGAGTGGACTATAGATTGGATTGCTAGGTAAGGAATTAACATACGATTATTTTTTCCCCCAAGACAGTAAGGATTCATTGTAGAACTAGAATGACGTTTTTTTTTGGAATAGCAGTAGCAAAAGAGTGCTTTTATTGTTGTTTTTTTAAACAGAGCACCCCATGCAAACACCCTGTGGTAGTACTTCAGGATGTACCATTTGCTGACCTGACTGCTCTGGTGCAGTTCATGTACCATGGAGAAGTTAACATAGACCAGGGCAGCCTTGCCTCCTTTCTTCGGACAGCAGAAGTATTGCACGTGTCTGGGCTAACACAGCATGGAAGTGGTGCTGCCAATGGTGTCGCAGCACCAGAGAAGAGAGCCGAGTCACCATCAGTGCCAACGTCATTACCATCGGGTGTGGTCACATCAGTTGCAACAGTACCAACCATCAACGCAACCAACTCAACAGTCGAGTCGCTGCGACTCCCTTCCCCTTCACAACGTCGGAATTCAGACCATTCCGAATCCGATGAAGGCATCTGTAATAAGCGTCCACGTGCTGAGTCAAACCTGTCATCACCAGCAGCCTCTGATGGAGTGCCAGATGGTGTCCTGTCTGGCCTGCAGCTAGATGGTCCTGATGGACTTGATGGTGCCACCAGTCCAGCCCCCAATAACCAGCATCCAGATACAAAGTCTCTCTTTGGAGGCTGTCATGATGGAGATGATCTCGGAGGGGCTGGGGTTCCTGGTGGAGGAGGTGGGGTCTATTCATTTGATGGACAGCAGTTTGGAGGGGCAGCAGTGGCGGCGGCGGCGGCGGCAGCAGCGGCTGCACCAATACTGGAATTGGGTGGACTGAGTCCCTTTGGACAACTGGCAGGCTTTACAATGCGTTCTGGTTTAAATGCAGCTGACATCAAGAGAGAGCCAGGTGTGTTGGATTGGGTACTTGGTTATTATGCAGAAACTTTGGCATACTTAGGTTACTGAAATCATCACATGATATACCATCTGTAATCATTTGTAATGTATTGTTAGGAGTCAAAAGAGCTGAAATATCCTTTAATATTGTCCAAATATTTCCTGCAGGTTTTGACATGTTGAGCCTTCCTGGTCCGTCTTCCATGCCAGACGTCAGCTTAGGTCCCTGCAAACCAGGTACGTACAAGATGTTGATTTTTATTGCCCCTGCTTCTTTGTGTTTGTGTTGGTTGCTGTTGTCCAGTTGTTGGTTTTTTTTGCGTGTGCAAGTTTTATTTTGTGTCACAATATCGTCGGCATACAATATGGGGGGGAAGAGCAAAGAACACCTCCCTTTTTCTCCTTTCCCTTTCTTCTGCTCCTCATCACTCTTTTTTTGTTTTATATGATTTCATTGTTGGGATTGGTCGGGTGTTTGCTGGGCTCATAGCGCCATGGGGGATTGGGGAAAGGCATGGAAAGGAAAGAGCGGATGGCTAGGCGCACATAGCGTAGATAAATCCAGTCTACACAAGAGAAGCACAGAATAATAGGCCAACAAGTGCAGTGCAAGAGACGGAAGGAACATTGTTTTTAAAAATTAGCGCCACCCACCTGCTGCTATAATCCCAAATACCAAAAGTTTAATTTTGCTGAGAGACGAGGAGGAAGAGAGAGAAAGTGTGCGTTTACATGGAACCAGGGGGTCATATGTTAACTGATTTCAAGGCAGTTAATTGATTACGAGCAAGGGGTACCTGGTGTAATGAGGTTCCCAAGATGTACCAAGGTGTATCTTGCCTTCATTTTAAAGTTATTATTTATTAATTTCCAACGTCACTTTTCACAATAGAAAATTATTCACAGGTTCTGGTGCCTTGAGGAACGTATTTCTAAGGCGAGTGACACCATTGCATAACCATGATATTAAATTATTGACTCGGGTAAATAAGGTGAATGGAAGCAGGGTCCTAGTATAGCAAAATTTTGAGACTAATTGGTTTTATAAATGGTTCTTCATATATGATAGATTGATGCTGACTAAATACCATTCATATATTTTTAAACTGCCGTACCATAATTCCAGTAGTATAGGAGAGGATAAGTTCCATGGAAATGTGACGAAAGAGGGAGAGAGAATTATGGCTTGGTTGTTTTTTCCTCTATTATTTTGTTTCTTGCTTGCAGGGCTGGCCAGTACGCCCCCGGGCAACAATTTGAGCTCAAAATATTTGTGCCCGCTGTGCGGCAAGGTCCTGAGTTCGCGGCCCAGCCTCAAGCGCCACATAACAGACAAACACGTGGCGAGCAAGGAGGAGTTCCGCTGCCCCATCTGCGATCGCGTGTACAGCTCCCGGAACTCACTCCTCACGCACACCTACACGTACCACAAGAGCCGGGAGCAGCAGCAGGGAGGGGCCGCTGGGGTCGGGGGAGGGGGGGTGGGAGGAGGAGGGGGAGGCGTGGGAGTGGGAGCCAGGCTGGGTGCCCACTAAAAAAAAAAGTACCCGTCCTCTTGCACTGCATTTGGTCCTTTTGAGTTGAAGAGAAAAGTTGGCTGGTTCATTTGCTTCTGAGATGTGCTTGTTTTCTGCTTCTGGACACTGATGCTTCATCAAATGCATTTACTCTGGATCTCAGGAAATCAGGCCAAGGTGGCTGTAAGTGTCTCTGAGCACAACTGTAGGTACCACGTTATGGTGGGTATCCAAGTTAGCTTGTAACTTCAATCTAACCCTACATTTGAAATGTGCGCTGATTGAATTCACCCTGTCAGATGAAACTGTCAATTAGCTGGTGTTGGTGGATTCACCACAGCATCTAACACGAATAATTTTTTTAAAAATCTGCAATACATTTGAACATTTCTTGGTGATACAAGTCGTGATTGTTTGGCAGTTTTAGTTCTGATATTGCACTGAGAATTTTTGCAATTGAGAACTATTTTCACTGGGGCATTCAACCTATTTAGACAATCATGTAGCAAATAGAAATGCGTACAGCTATTTGCCTTGCCTGAATATATGCAACTATCTTTTGGTAAGGAATATCTTAGTACAAAAAATGGTCAAAATGAACTGTCACATGAACAGAAGCAAATGGCCATGCCTCGTAATTATTTAACTGAAAAGAATATATGGGGGGGACTGGCTGATCGGGGGCTATGGGAACCTGGCAGCCCTTCCCCCCCTTTTGATCTTTGATCCCCATACCTGCACACCCATCTTCCACCACACGACACATTACACCTTCACAAGACGTACAACCAATCCTTCCCCCACATTTACAGGCCAGGTTCCCATGCTCCTGGTCCGCCAGATGGACCCCAAGGGTGAGTGTCCGCCGCCCCATTCTGACCCCATCAACAATGCCCAACCTGCATCAATGGATTGCGGTGGTGGTGGCCGTACACCCCCTCCACCATCAGGGGCCCTGAGCCTCCCCCAGCTGTGCCCGGTGTGCCGCAAGATGTTCAGCTGCTACTACTCCCTGAAGCGCCACTTTGAGGACAAGCACCGGCAGTCCAATGCTCTTTATGTGTGTGAGTTCTGCCAGCGCTCCTACCGCACCAAGAATTCCCTCACTACGCACAAGAGCATACGTCACAGGGCGCTTGCTACCAGGTCCAGGACAGCCAGGAGGGGGCCAAGAGGGGGAGGGGGTGGGGGTGGGGGAGGCTTAGTCAGTATGGATACAGCCCTCGGGAATGTGGCTGCAGCCCTGGCGGCATCCTTTTCTGGATCCACAATGGCTGCTGTTTCAGCTGCTTCCACAGTAGCCGGGTCTGGTATTGGGACATCACACCTACGTGTGTCCGGAGCAGGAGTTGTCCCAGGGCAGAATCCAGGGGCGGCTCCTGGTGCCCTGAGTGTGATAGAGCAGCCCTCGGGCTGATAAGAGCCATATCCACAGTGATTGGGGGAGGCCTGCTCATAATGCTGCAAGTAACCAGCAGAATATGGTAGCTTCACTTGGTAGCAGATGTTTTAATCAATGTGCATAGACTTGACCACCAGTATGCAATGGTATCTCATATCAGGTAATTTTAGAGGATCTCAATACTTAATGCAACTATATAAGCTCATTGCTAAAAAGATATTGCAACTTTTGCATTTAATTTTTGATCTATGAGGTGTGCGCCAAAGCCTCAAATATGATCAACTTATAATATTTTAAAGTGGTAAACCACTTTCACTTACACCCAGGTGCATGACTGATAATAAATGAAGCGACTTTTAATTCTTAATCTACTTTCAGTTATCACTTTGCATGGAGTGCTGATTTTATAAAATGAATGTCAATTTTTTAGAAAATCTAACGAAACAATAACAACAATCTAGGTGAATCGTAAAGCCTGCAGGGCTGGTTTTATAAAGTCTAGTAAATATTAAAGAACTACTTTCTATTTATGTCAATTGTGCTATGAGGCCTTAAAATATTCAAGCTGAAAATTTACGGGAAGTGTTGATCCCCATTGATGATAGTCACTTGTGAAATTGTAAGACTTTTTTACACCACTTGTTTGTTTGACATGTTTGCTTCACAAATTTGTGAAGCTAGGTTTAATTTATTGTAGGATCTGAGGTAACAAAACGCCATGAGGAAATTAGGGTTTGTGGTGATAGAGAAGTATGCCACTGTAGCTGTTACAGTGGTTCATGGATAGGAAAGAAATGAGGAGAACCCAAGCCAGGACCTCTCGCAACCCTTTCCACATGAGAAAATACAGTGTCCAATCCAGGGAACTGTTTCTGGACACCCGAGATGGAAAACCATCGCCCAACTCAGCACTGTGCTGTCCTCAAAATAACTTGGGGCCTTCCCCCAGTGAGAGATGAGAGTGTTGCTATGCTACAGTACTTGTGATGCACATTTGAATTTTGATGCACAGAGTAATTCAGATGCAAAATAATGCATAATAATGATACATAATAATAATGATTGGATACCCCGTGATAGACATAGTAGGGCCTCTTAGGGGAGCATTTAAATGACAATCTTTAGTTTTTAGCTACACTGTGATGGTTATTTTTATTGTGGGAGGAAATGGTAGAACCCTGAGAAAACTCGTGAAACATGGGAGAGAACCCATAGAAACCCTATCACTAAATTCCTCTGTCTGACTTGGTGATTTAATGTGGGACGTCCACTACACAACAGGCTACATGTAGCATCGAAAGATCTTTGCAGTGTAGTTCTGCGGAAATACAGTGGAACACTTGGCTGGAAACATGACCATTACTTTGTAAGCAACTGTCAGTGTTTGTTATGTGGGAAGATAATCTTAATCTGGAATAGACCCATTTTTTTTCATGGCACCTTCCCATTGTTGTTTTGGCAGCTTAATGTTTCGTTTTCAAAGTGTGCCTGGATATTATAACGACAAATATATTTAATGATAAGGCTGCAACTTGCTACCTGAAAACACATCTGCTAATCAAGGGTTGCATGACATGTTCCTCTGGTCTCTGTTACGTGGAGTGAGCAGGCCTTCAGGTTATGGAGGAGGGGTAGTGCAATCGAACTTACATTGGAAAGTTGTGTGTGTGTGTGTGTGTCATAATTTGAGTGTCACATTGGTTGTGAGCATGTGGGAGTACAAATAATGAATATTGGTTTTGTTGTGGTGGTTTGAATTTAAAGTTGATTTAATTTTCTCAAAGGCATGCAGATTGAGCACTTCAGTTAAGAACTGGGATGAGTCCAAAAATACAGCCTATTGCAATGAGAAGTGCTCTAGGTGAAAAAGACATGCTGAAGTCAAGGCCAGGCAATGTATCTGGTACTACACTTTTAGAGAATGGTTGATGTAAGATGCCAGAGATTTGCCAAAATTATTTAAACATCAGTTCTCTTTTCAACTCCTCATGTTTGGACTACTCACAAGCTCCTCATTTCACTGCAGTCGGGGGACTCAAGAAATGCTAATACCAAGTCTCCTCCATGTGAAGTTTTCTCACTGAAACACATTGCATTTAAGTACTTTATTTCCCCTGAACATTTTAAACATGAGAAGACTTCACATCTACTGACTTGGTAGAATTGTCACATTGGTTGTGATTAAGCCTTTGGAATTTGCATTCACAAAGTCCCAGTGAAAGTTTGATTGCACAAAGTGAATGCCAGTCTCACACAGCATTGTACAAGGCTCCGTTATCTCAAGTCAACTAAACAGTTGCATTACCAGTATGAAATGTTTACCTGACACATGCAGTACCATAATATGCATTTATTCAGGAGCATGTACAATGTGTGCCAACATTAGTCATGGTTTTGACTCTCCCCTTCCATACATGACCCCACCCTTCTTCTCCAGCTTGCTCCCTGTACTGCCCCATCCTCTCCGCAACCTACCCACCCATGCCCCACCCATCTCGGGAATATTTTGGGGACCCGATCGACTGATTGACTCCACCTCTCAGGTCTAACGGGGATTTTTTTTTTTTTCGTCCCATATGTATGCATAAGATTTTTTAAGTGTTGTATGTCGCCATGAGACTTTTTGCAGCTACTGGATAGATCTCAGATTATCATATTACTTTTACATAGAGCCAGATTCAGGTGTAAAGGGCAATCAGACTTTTTAAAACATGAGGAGAGCAGCTGCATGGGCCCAGTGATGCAAAAGAAATGGACATTTAGGGGCCACGTAAGCTCCATTTTTTGTGTTCCAAAGGTGTACATTTTGGTTGTTTCGTCGGAAAGGTCAACAGTACCTTATACATGTGAAGTTATTGACCGTTCTTTAGACATATTTTTTGTCGCTGCCAAAGGGGTTGTAAGTGCTAGTTTTGCATTTTTGAATCACCAGGCCTGATGCCGGCCCCAAATCATTGCAACTTGTACTTTTCATTAGGTGTTGGCACTTACAGTCCAAATTTTTGGGGCGCTAAAGCTATGATATTTGATGTACATGTGGGGAAGGGAAGGGAATTAATTTATAGCCTTTCCCTGATTGATCAATGGGAGGGGACAACATATTCATGTAAATAGGTGTACAAGTGGAATTTTTTATATATATTATATACATGTGTGTGTGTGTGAGATTGACAATGATTCTTAGCCTTGGGAAAACAAATCCACTCCCATAAAAAGCGCAGAACTGACATTTGTTTTTTAATGTGAACGGCAGGAGCTACTTTTTTTTTTCTTGGGCTAGTGCTTCCAGTCGGCCAATCAGACTTGTCTTTCCCATTTTCGATTACCATTTTCCAGGTCTGCATTTGCACAAAGAGACCATAAAAGTCTTTTGGAAACTGACCGATGCATATCTTGGGGATACAATTTTTAAAAAAGGTTTTCTTTTATCGAGAGTAAGGGGGGGGGGGGTTTTAACCNTTAACCACAAATAGGTACAATATGGGACTTTGTATAAGAGCGCCAAGTAACGTGTTGTGAAGGTGTCAGTTATTATATGCAAAACTTAAATACGAGTAGGTAGCAGCTATGGAAAGTATTCCTGTTTATCCCAATTTTCCCTCACCTTAACAGAGGCAGACAAGACTTAGACTCCATTTATTTTTCTAAGCCAAGCCCCAACTTTTTGCAGCT
>JYFJ02009280.1:0-10207 GCA_000934665.2 Catajapyx aquilonaris | reverse complement strand
CAAGAACATTATAGGAACGTATATTTTGGTGGCTGATAGGGTCACTTGAACCCTGACTTGAACCTGGATGGTAGCAGATCAAGCGAAAATGTTATTTTTTCCCTGAAAAGTTGGAAAATGTGCATTATTTATACAGTTTTGCCTTGATCCCCCCGGGGCAGTGTTGCCCGGGTCGTGGCCATTGCCTCATCCGCCCCTCCCGCCCCCTTCCCCCAATCACCCCCAAATAAACACCTTTTCACATACACCAGACAACGCAACGTACCTCCCACTCCCGCCTGCCTCCCAAGACCCCGACCGTGCGGCCATGGGACCCTGGGGCCGTGGGACCGCGACCGTGACCCGTGATCACAGTGCTGTGGATTCCGGAATACCGCCAAATAAACAACCGCGGTTACCTGGCAGCGCAAGAATAGCCAACACATAAACACATAAGAAAATAAACAGTGACGACAATCTTTTTGAACGTGATAGTACACATCGCGTGTGTGAGACTGTGGGGACCGTAAATGTCCCCGCAAGTGGGAAAATGTCCCCACAGATGAATGAAAGTCCCCTCAGTTACAGTAAAAACAACTACTTCCGGTCCCACAGCTTATTGAAGACAGGTACTGTACACGCACGCACGCACCCACGCACGGACGCACCACACACACACCCGAGAAGTTCGTTTGAATGATTACATGAGACACCATGTATAGGCTACTTATTGTGGGAATGTACGCAAAGGCCCTTGGCCATGAAGTACAACATTTCAAGAACTACAAATAGACAAGACAATGAAGCAGGGTCTCACCTGCTGACTGGGCCATAATTCGGATGGTCGGGCACCGTTGAAGATCATTCCCTCCTCGACTGTCCTTGGATCCAGTGATTCTACCCATGAGCCTGGTATCTCGCACAAATCTTTCAGATACCCTCTTAGACGTTCAAGGGGAGTCTCGATATCTTCCTCATCGTAACCCAGGCCAGGCCTAGGAGTCGGACCTTTATTTAGGGTTACGTTCACCAGGGCGATCACCTCCGCATCGTTGTAGGGGTATTGCTCCTGCAACCAGAAGTAAAGTGCCCATTCCTTTTTCTTGTGCTTCAGAGCATATATCGGGACACTCATGAGGCCAGGAAGTGGCACGAAATCCCATTTGTTGGGAGCGATGATCAAGTCCTGAGGAGGAGAGAATCCAGTGACAGAGACAGGATAGAGGGTTCATCCGTACTATCCTATAGGTATCTAATGACAATGACCTTTAGCCGAATATTGCATGGCAGGTCCATTACATAAGGGAATGGTACCGTACCTGTAAAGTTGGCTGCCCTTAAACAACTTACCCACGTTGCATTTCGGCAATATGATGAGGCGGGGCCGGAATATGGGAAGCGCGTAATAAATATTATCGTCGGCATATAAGTGAAATCCACACAAAACATAATATATTTTGAGACAATCCAAAGCAAAGATTTGATCATGCACTTGCTGAAATCTACAGAAGACATAAAATCCTGGTTTCCTGGCTCCTCGTGAATCTTTAGGACATATGTTACATTAAGATTACATATGTAGGCCTATGTAATGTACTCACTAAACTGACCAATTAAAATGAACAACGAAACTGATGGTAACGCCTTAATGCTTCATGAAATGACATTAGTTGGAAGGTAGTGAATAAATGACTTGTGACATACTGAAGAATAGAATGAGGTCGAAGTGGTCAAGGAATATAACTAATTTTGAATAGGGCTATTCCTGCCTCTCATTAGGCAGAGCTATATCTTGCGCTGACAAAGTGTGTTGCAACCGCATAGAGTTTGTCTCACGCTGCTGCATCATGGCAAGATAAATTGACCCAGCCCCACCTTATACAAGTATACATACAATGCAATAATTAAGACCTACCCTGAAAGACTGTTCGTTTATATCCAACCACGCAAAATGCACTTTCTTTTTGGTGTCTTCGTGAAGGAAGATGCATCCTTGTCTCGGGTCCTTGAATACCTTGCCCCTCACTTCCTTCAGCTGGCCTGCTCTGAACTCGATCAACACCTTAAAGCCAGATGGGACTAGGGAGCGTCGAACGACATCCGACTTGTGGCCCCATAAGGGAAATCCGGCCATCTTCGCAGTCTTAGATCAGTCTCGGGAAACAATCTGACCGATGGCTGCAGACACTCGAGGAAACAGGGTGCTCTCACTATGGTATGCAACCGATAAACTCTAGTTAAGGCCAGAATTCGCTGATAACGAGTATATTATGCTGGAGGACGTGTAAAACGCGTCTGGAGCTGAGCTCCACTTCTTCAACAACGACTTGTTTATACCAAGTAACGTTGGCAACAAGAATGGTACCGTATTCATACTGTACTAGCATATCCCACTTACGTCACAATGATTGTCAACAATATTTTTAAATTGCAGTTAACAATTAAAGGCTTGTTGCGTCACCATTGTTTTTACGACTGAAAACGTTATTTCGTGCACAGGTATCGCAGTGGATGGGTGTGCTTCCTGTCCATGGGTAGACAAGCTGTAGGTTTGGAACGTCCTGTATACCTTTTGGTATACACTATTTCGACATGATTTCGACTTTATGTATAGTACTGTACATCACCTGGGGTGACCAATCCATCAATTGAACCCATGAATTTCCAAAGGGCCCAAGTCCGGCAACATGAAATTTCCAGGAGAAGGAAAAAACGATGCCACAAGAACAGAATTACTGCCTGGCAGTTGGGATTTTAACCTAATGAACCATATCTAAATACGGTTGCGTTGAAGCAATGTGAACACCATATACGACGAACAGTGTGCTAATCATAAATAAAATTAAGTGCCTGACTTGGGCCCTTTGGAAAAACATTAAGTGGATATGGAATCCTGGATAACACAAGAGGTAGCCTCAGCATTCCAAGACTAATATTGAAGTCAATACCACCTGCTAATGCATTGTGCAGTACATGGACATCATGAAATCATATTTTTCAGGCACTACTGCAGGCCGCTGACTTGGGCCGTTCGGGAAATTTCGATGTTTGGTAGAAGGCCCACGTCGCTGACTTGGGCCCTTCTACCAAACATCGAAATTTCCCAATGCCATTTTCCTCCTGTTCTTATGGGACTTGGGCCTTCCTATGCAGCATACACATGCACCCCGGTACTGTGAACAGATCTCCGGTCTTACCTCAGTTTTGCCCAAACAGACGACTTGGGCCCTTTGGAAATTCATGGGTTCAATTCCTTAGGAATAATAGGTTTCATTCTGGGAGTCAAACTACATGGGAATATGACTGATTCGCGTGTTGCCGCCCAGAATTAAGTTAAGCTATGACTTTAAGACTCTTTAAGGTATAACAAGTGTTACTGTTGTGACGAGAAACGGGGTCATCACCACATTTACTGCCTTTGTCCACCTACAAGGTTGGCTCCTCCAATGATGTGGGTGGTCCTTTTTACCGCATACCCGCTGGGCGTGTTAAAAGTCCTGGACTTATGGGGTTTCAGCACTCATCGCCCTTGACCGGACAGACTAAATGAAGACCAAAATTCTCTACTTTTTTTTATCAATTTGGGCTTCATTTTCATTACACAATGACACCCTTTACTCCGAGTCCCACAATTCAGTTCCTTCTGACCCCTTCTCATCTTCAGTTTCATCACTTTTCTTTTTTATTACACGCTTTATATTAGCTTCACTTTGTCTGTGAGTGTGTGTGTCCACCCCTCCGTTCGCCCTTGCCCCACCATCTATCGGTGGGTATTAACGTTAGGGGTGATTTCGCGCCTTCCTACACCATCTAGAGGTTCGTATTCACATTAGGTAGTCACGTGATTGGCTGTGTTCGCTACCTCCCTACCGTCTGCGGTAGTAGTCACATGATGGGTGAATTTGCAACTTCCATACCTACTAGCGGTAGTAGTCACATGATGGGTGAATTTGCAACTTCCATACCTACTAGCGGTAGTAGTCACATGATGGGTGAATTTACAACTTCCATACCTACTAGCGGTAGTAGTCACATGATGGGTGAATTTGCAACTTCCATACCTACTAGCGGTAGTAGTCACATGATGGGTGAATTTGCAACTTCCATACCTACTAGCGGTAGTAGTCACATATGATGGGTGAATTTGCAACTTCCATACCTACTAGCGGTAGTAGTCACATGATGGGTGAATTTGCAACTTCCATACCTACTAGCGGTAGTAGTCACGTGAGTCGGTCTGTTAGCAATCTCCACGCCAGTCACCGGAGTTACTGGCTCTCAGTATCCAGTTCGCTTCCTCCAAACTACAGGGCGGGAGTAAATACTCCAGACTGTTTTTAGTGACAAAGTGAAAAGATTTCAAATCACAGCCTGGCACCATTCAACTAACTCCCCATGTACTATACATCTGTCATTCCTTCCACTTTATCACTAAAAACCAGTTAAAATAAAAATATATAAAAAACCTTTTTAAGAACACGCTTTATATTTCCAAGTGCACTAAAAAGTAGAAAATAATTTTTCTTCCTCAATCTTCAGCTTTCTCTTTTACCTTGAACTGAACAGAAGATTCATGACTTTCTTTCCATGGAATTCAGCTACTGCAGTATTGTCTTGCTTTACTTATATTCTTATACGGCCTACATGACGAAAAATAAAGCGTGGGCACTCAATGACACATTATCTACTTCCATGGCATGAAATATAACCATGTACAGTATTAAAATTTTAGTGCCCACGCTTTATTTTTCGTCATGTGGGCCGTATAAGAATATAAGTAAAGCAAGACAATACTGCAGTAGCTGAATTCCATGGAAAGAAAGTCATGAATCCTCTGTTCAGTTCAAGGTAAAAGAGAAAGCTGAAGATTGAGGAAGAAAAATTATTTTCTACTTTTTAGTGCACTTGGAAATATAAAGCGTGTTCTTAAAAAGGTTTTTTATATATTTTTTTGAAGATTATGGGGCTGACCCAGCCTTGTGGACCTACAGCCACTTACTTCCTATTTATTTAATGCGACAAAATACACCAATACAAAACAATTAAGCAATATAATAATAATAATAATAATAATAATAATAATAATAATAATAATAATAATAATAATAATAATAATAATAATAATTTTCTGGACTTTCCCCTCACGTTCTTGTGTGGTTTCTGCATGTACTCGATAGATAAGGATGTTGTGCGTCAATTTCCGGCCATAACTCAATTTCGCAAAAAAAAATGTGACTTATGGGGTTTCTGCACTCATCGCTTCCATTAGAGAGGCTTGTGACAGGTTTCACACATCCTGAAATGTTGCCAAAATGTAGGCCTCGCCATGCCTGTCGTTTTGGTAGTCAGCACATTCTGGGTAAAACCTGCTTGATATTTCAAATATTTCACGATATTTCCTGGCTCCTGGTTCATCAAGTCATGATTTCCCATTGAATTTAGTTGTCAAAAATTGGAATGTGGAGTTTTAGGAATTTTACGAGTTGACCTCTGCCCACCTCAAAATGTGGCCACTTGGTCATTTTGAGAGGTAATTTTAGATGCGTTTTTCATCCCTGGCACCAACACAACGTACCGAATTTCAAGAAAATCGGCCAGTTTTTGGAAATTACGTGCTGACCTCTGCCCCCACCAAAAGGGGTCACATGGTCATTTTGAGCAGATGACTTTAGGTGCGTTTTTCATCCCTTGGGGTCGGCTACCAATGCACCAAAATCCGCGAGTGGCACTTGGAAAGTGTCCCTTATTGTTAGGTCTGGTTGTGTACAGATAACATTGGCCAAGCAGTTAGTCCACATGAAACCCGGGTCCTTTCGATCAGCAAGCCGAGGCGTTACCATCTCGGCAACCACACCTCCCCCATTTTGTGATCTGGCAGAAAAGCTTAATTAACCATTACAGAAATTCTTATGTACTATAGACTCTATAGTATACTTCATTATCCTGTTTCCTTGTTGAATGACTCACAGAGGTTTCCTGCAGCTACTGCCCTTGCTTATTGCATGCTTCATTTCCTTTCTTTCTTTGCTTCTTCCTAAATAAAAAAATTGAAGAACTCCTCACCAAAATCATCTCGCAAATTTCTGAGGTTAGCAGATAACCATGTACCACGACAATTCCATAATGCCTTTACTTCCCCAATTTGTGTCGATTCTTATTTGTTTGCATAGTCCTATTTGTGTCGATCCTTATTTGTGAGTGCCCTGGCACAAGTGTTTGCTTCTGTGTGAGAAAGATTGCCTCCAAAGAAGAGTGTTTGTCGTTGACCCTCCTGGGCTTCCGTAAAAATTGCTACCTTGTACACAACATTCTCAAAACTGGATTTTTTTTTGATCATTTCTTCGATTTTGTTTTGCCCATGAAATGTATTGGCGGTGATGTCTTGAAGCCCTTTGTTTCATTCGGTGAGACTCGAATATTTTTTGGGGCCAGGTAGAGCAGCCTCTGCAGCCAAAGTTTATCCTCAAATCCTTCACATAGTCACAAAGCGCAATGGTAGAATTGAACTAGATATTAAGAAAAGGACTTAACTCTATTTTTTGGCATTTTCGTATCAACACTGCCATGTTGCTGCTTGAGTTTCAACATGTGTGCCAAAATAATGAAAATGGCATCAGTCAGAAAATGCTTCTTCATATAATAAATATTTACTAAAATAATAGCAAAAAGAAGGATAATAATAATAATAATAATAATAATAATAATAATAATAATAATAATAATAACAACAACAACAACAACATACCTCGTTATCAGCCGGCGGCTCATTAGGCGGGAGTTTTGTTTTGACTGGAACTCTTTCTTTGCATTTTTACTTTGCTTTTGGGGATAGGATAGGGACGGAAGGAAGCGGCTGTGGCCTATTATTTTAGGAAACAACCCCGGCATTTACCTGGAGGGACTGTGGGAAACCACAGAAAACCACGGTTAGGGTTGCCGGCCCTGGGGATCGAACCCAGGACCTCCCGATTAGCAGTCAGATACCATATCCCCTCCGCCACCACTGCTTCGGTGCAAAAAGAAAGATAGGAATTACTAGGACAATTTTTTGTTTTTTTCTCACAAGTTGGTTCATTCTTGTGGAATCAGAATATTATGGTTCCCACGAATGCGAATGTAGAGACTGGATGCCATTGCACGATATATTTCGCATACCCCCAAAATTGTCTTCACGTACCCCAGTTGGAAAACCACTGCTATAGTGGCTCACCCTTATTCCATCTCCATCAGCTCCCTTTGCTCCATCACCCAATAGAGCACCTGCTTACTGGTGGTCACTTTCCAAGGTTGTCAAATATCTTGAGTACACACAGTGCTGCTGCAAATATGCCCCCTCCCTGACTAAGAGGCTTCGCGCCTTTTTTCAAAAGGTGGCTAAGAATACAGCAACAAATTTCAGACTGCTAACAAGCACAAAAAAAGAAACGGTTTTCTTTTTCTCCGAGAGCATCTGACTCTTTACTTGGCCTTTACTACACTCTAGTCATCACTCATCAAGAATAATGGTGAAACTCATAATCTAGTACTGGAGCTGCTTTGTGTCCTGTGTCACTCAAGTAGCATGACTGTTAAAAAATATTTCTTACTAAGGTCGAGTTATACATTAATAACAAGACAGTGTCCTTTGAAGATGCCCTCCTTTATAGTCAATCAATAATACACAAAGAAAGAATTCACTACACTTCTGAAGACTGCACACCCATATTTACAAAAATTAGATAACAGAAAATGACTACAAATCACTTTTGTGCCATGTTGGCATTAGTCGAGTACTTAACATGTCAAATTTTGGGGGCAGTCTTAACATTTCGATTTGGTTTTTAATGATGACTAAAAATGTGGCTAAGTAAACAAATGTGGCATCAAGATACTGCTACAAATTTGAGGCTGACAAAGCTAAGCAGTATAAAGAAAGCAACAATTGCCTCAACATGAACCAAACAAACAGGCTCATGGTAAAAAGGGAATGGGAGGCAAAAAAATAACAATTTGGTTACACAAATACTGTTGTGGCCACCTCCGAAAATAAGTGGCTTTCCCTGAATACTGGCACTATATTATCTTTTCCTCACACATTTCGGCCACTCTTCTTTAAAAGTCCAGCTTGTAAGATTAATAAAAACTGAAAGTATGGTGTTCACTTTCATGTCCAAACTTAAAATAAAACCCAATCCCAAAATGACTGTCGTCTTCTTCCACTTAGAACACCTTGATCATGGACTCTCGACCTTTGCCAACACCAATCCACTTCACTGAAATGAACAAAAAGGTACATTGGCATACACTTGCAGATGCTTGACCGTTTGATACATGCCACTTTACATGGGGTCATACAGTATTAATAGTCTCACATCAGATTTGCTAGTAAATTGCAGAAGTGCTTGAATAATTTTTTAAATTTCTGAAGTTGTGATCAGACACTAATTTTCCATAACCATAATCACAAAATAAACTGACCTGGAACTCCAACTAGCTCCTGGATTTTTTCTACATATGCCCTAGCATTAGGTGGTAGCATCTTGAATTCCCTGACCCCCTCAATGCTAGTATCCCATCCAGGCAGTGTCAAGTACTCTGCTTCAACTTTTGACAGCTCAGCCACACTGGCAGGGTAGTAATCTATCTTCTTTCCATCTAGCTTGTAAGCTATGCACATTTTTAGGTCAGGAAAGTTGTCCAGGATGTCTAGCTTGGTCAGTGCAATAGCCGTATATCCATTCACCATGTCAGTATACTTCAACATGGGGATGTCCAGCCAACCACATCGCCTTTTGCGCTTTGTTGTCACACCGATCTCAGCTCCACGTGTTTGGAGATGGTCACCAATCTCCTGAAAATAGGAAAAAAATTCAGACATGCAGAAACAGAGTCAACAAGTCATATCAACTTCAAATCCAACAAACTGAGACTCTTACAATGAGATATCCTGGTTCATCAATTCCAGCAAAAAAGTTTCTTATTACAAAATAAACATGTAAAACATAGTGTTCCCACCTTTTCCTTTCAAACATTACCTTAAATCTGAACTAAGAGGAAGTATGTGTTGTGTTTCATTTTGTAATGAGTGTTGTCTCAAAAGAGGTGTTCTAACTAGAATACTAGATGATCCTGACAAGAAGCATTTCACTTGACTCACATGACATCGATGTCATTGAAATGATGCTGAATAGTCCATGATAAGATGGAGACAGTAGTACAAATCGGTATTGCTACACTAGCATCTATTATGGGTCAACTCTCATCTCCTTCCACGTATCACTTTCCACTGTAAACTGAACCTACAGCTGGTAAAATGGTAGGTCACATGTCTGTCCATTACTTGCCTACACAGAAGATCAGACAAAATATCCGGGGACAGACCAGTGGCAATGCGACCATTGGATACCAGATATGCCAACGTATAAATACTCAAACCTATGGAATAGAAATGTGCACTACTGTGTCAGACAACCATCTCGGTCCATGCACATCATGCTATAAGTTAAGGCATTGCTCCCCTGCCTCCCCTCCATAGTAAGGCAAAAACTGATCAGCCAGTATGCCAAACTGAAAGAAAACAAAAACTGACTAGAACAATCAGTACTCACATTTTTAAGCTCAGTCGGAAATGGGCCATCTCCAACCCTGGTTGTGTAAGCTTTAACCACTCCAAAAACTTCACCAATGTTCTTGGGAGGCACACCCAGTCCTGTGCACACACCCCCGATGCTACAGTTAGACGACGTCACAAAAGGGTAGGTTCCGAAATCAATGTCCAACATGGCAGCATTAGCCCCTTCCACCAGAATGCTCTGTTAACAATGAGTAAGTGGATGAGCATGGTCTCCTTCATAGCACACCAGAAACCTAACCTTCTCTGCTCGGAGGTACGAGTGAATGTAGGCCACAGTATCAGTAACAAGAGGACGGATGTCTTGGGCAAGTTTCTCATATCTGCGAAGTTCATACTCCACATCCACCTGTAGCTTAGGAAACATACGCTGGTAGAGACCCACCATCGACTTAAACCTGAAATAAGCAATGTCATATTTAAATACGTCCCCACACATATTACTAGTAATATAAAACCACTCATGATCGTATCATATACTGTATAGGGTCGTGCACCCTAATATGTCAGAGAGGGGTTGACTGGCAACTCCCCCTCTTCCTGCCCATCACCACGACCAAGAACCACGACTTCCTCCCTCACCTGTCGTCAAGTATTCCAGCCCATAAGGAAAAACTG
>JYFJ02009279.1:0-10212 GCA_000934665.2 Catajapyx aquilonaris | reverse complement strand
GGGGTGGGGCAGGAGCTAGTCACGTGTCTGTCAAAGCCTTCGGCCTCACATGCAGAAGAGATCCTCTATCTCAATCTCACTCTTTCTTTTCTCGCTCTTGTTTGTGGTATAGAAGGGGGTGTGGTTCATTGTCCTCTGGTTGATGTTGAAGGAGACAAAGAAATCTTCGAGGGACATACCGGTTTAGTAACGGATTCTTTTCTCGGATAGAGAATTATTATGTCCTTAAAAAGTACTCTGACACTATCAGTATACTCGGTCAATGTAAAGTCTAACTGGCGGAAATGTCGGTTACGTCTGGTCAATTTTTTAATTTAATATAATATTCAGATATTATTTATTTTCTTTGTTATAATTTTTCTTTGTTATAATTTTTCTTCGTTATAATTTTTATTTGTTATAATTTTTATTTGTTATAATTTTTATCAATTAAAATTTTTATCAATTAAATTTTTTATTAATTATTTATCGCAGTTATATATGATTTTTATTTATTGCATTTTTTATTTACAATTTATATTAGAATATGTATATATCCATTTGATTAACAGTCAATTTCAGTTTGACAATGTGCTTCTTATTTTTAGCGACTGCATTAGTTACTTTTAGTGGTTATAAAAAGCTGCTAAAATTAGATCTGCTTGAATTAGCTATCGATGCTTTTAATTAGACAATAAATTTCGAATTGGGAACAATTGGCATCAAAAATATCAGTGAGTGTTATTATTATCATCAACGGCATACTCTGTGTGGTTCTGAATGATTGCTATTAATTTATGCAAATTAAAACTCTCTATATTACTTTCTCCCATCATGCCAATGGACTCATGTATCTGCGTCCAAAATTTGCTGCGGAACAAATTTCAAGATATGAGATACTAATTACCCAGGAATAGGTTTTGCATCAGTGACGTGAAAGTGGGTGTGGCCGAATTGTGGATCAGTGGAATGCTAAAAATAAAATTAACCATGGTGCTCAGAGAGTGAAAGAGCGTAACTTATCCGACTATAATTAGGTTGATAAGGAACAATTGCGATGTAATTAGTTCGCTTGCAACATTTTATTGCCAGTGATAATAATATTACTTCATCCGCATTGATGTAATATGGCAAGATAGTATTGAGCAGTTTATGTTGCTGCTATTGCAATACATTGTTAGAATTGAACGATAAACATCAATTAGGAATCATACAAATAAATCAAATATGCATACATAAATAAATAAATATATTAATATATGATGACCGCTATACAACAGGTTTGCCATAAGTCGACAAGGAAATTATGAGGTCTTGAAATGATTTAGTGGCTGCTCCATGAATATATAATGAGAGATGACCAGTGGGCAGTGGATTGAGGATATGTCACCAACCATCGAGCTGATGAACGATGTCGCGGGTCCTCTGAAGTGTCGTCTAGGTCTAACGATATTTGAGCAGTCGACAATGGCAGAAGAATCACGAAAGCACCAAGCAGACCCATTGCCGTTCAACAACATATGCTGGAAGTGCATTTAACACTGAGAATGTATTGTACGGCAGCTCGATATTATTGATATGCATATTAGAACAAATGGGAGTCACATTTTCGGATATATTATTCTGTTTGGGCATATCAAATGACGTACGTTGCCATTTCGCATTGGAANGGGTGGTGGGGGGGGGGGGGGGGCATTATCTTGTAATTCTGATTTATTTATGCCGTTCAAGTAGGCTACGTGTCATATCATAAATGGGTCATACACAGAAAGATCACTCACAATAAGAAGAGGCTAAGGGCATCAAAAGACCAAGCTAAAAAATAATTGGCGCTAATTAATAACATCTTGGAATATTTTATCAGAATTTATTACTCTACTGAAACGATGTTGAACACAAATATACATCAAAATGTAATAACTTAGTGGTTAAAGCGTGAATATAACATTAGAGCACCAAAATAGTATAAGGTATTGTCAAATAGTCAAAAACTCTCCGAACTTTTGATCTAACGCCAACTTCCTATTTCAAAAAAGGATATTTCTTACCAGTATTTTTCGGAGCACTAACCTTATGTTCTCTGCATTTACTCCCAAATTCGACCACCAACCGGACCAAAGATAGAAAAATACCACTGAAATAAATGTAAAAAGCACCTTCAAATCGATTGAGCGAGAGTATGACCTTGTCTTCATCCTCGTCAATTATTTGGTGATCACGCTTGTACTTAGCAACTATCAATGACTGCACGTGCGACATGAAACTATTTTTCTTCTCCACTAGTCCGATTGAGTCGTACACAGATGACCAAAAGTTAAAGTTATTCGAGTACAAACTGTCCTTTGGCACGGCCACGGCGAAGAAGAAAGTGATTAACGAATCTTTCGAAATGATCGTGTCTTCTGCGCCTATTGCTTCAAGCTCTTTCTGTTTTATGAGCAGACCAGAATACGTACCTGCTGACACGTAATTTCCGGATATTGCATCCTCGGTAACATATTCATCTTCTGGCTTGACCGTCACCTTGTCCAAGAATTTCTTAAAATCATTCTTCATTTCGGTGGACATGCTGGCGTCCATCACCATATAAGGTGTTCTATCAAACAACACGTCAAAATCAGAATCTTCAAGTTCTTGGAAGTTTGATGGTATTTTTTCTTTAGGCGGAGACACCAGTAAGTCGAACAGTTTTGTCGTGTAACCAGTGCCGAATATTACGTTGAAGAAGAACCACATTATGATGAAGGATCTGGAGGATGACATCTTAATAGGAATCTTCGGGTGTTGTTCTAATATGACGGCGATTAAATATTCGACAATTGAGCAAAAGTTCTTAAAGTGTGGAGTGACATGCAATAGTCGCGATTGCAGTGTAACAATAGTGAATAAGAATAAGCTGGACAGAACAATTGAAGCTAGAAACAGAAGCCATGGACACAGCTCGTAAGGAAGGAGAAATATCAAAGGCGTAATTAGAGGACGAGGTTTGCGGCTTAAGAAAGTGAGTCTGTCTGCAAAACGTGTGCTCATGTAATTAATTGCTCTGGACAGCAACTCAATCTGGGGCATTCTAATCAAGAAGGGAATTTTTCCGCTCATTAGATCACTCAAGAACTTTCCACCTTTGTTAATATCAGTGGTGTAATCACTAAAGTCTTGCCTTTCCAACGAAAACTTGAAGTCAAGAGCTTCGCTTAGAAAGCAAAAGTGATCGTCATTCACGTAAGGATCGCATAGTGAACTGTTCATGTGACGATAGTGTATGCTGTTCATCATAAGCCCATTGAAGCTGTTTGCTGTGTCAGCAAACAGCGGACGTGTGATTTTAAGAGTGAGTTGACGTGTATAGTTTCCCACATTGATGATGATTGGCTGGCCTTTGTCGCAGTACAGACAAACAGAACGTATGTTGTAACCGTCAGTTAGTTCGGTGAGAGCCAACTTGAACTTGATCTTTGATGCTGGTTTCGTCAACAGAAAGTCCACACTGCTGGAGTCTCTTATCCAGAAGACAAAATGATCATCCGCTTTTTTGACAGACACAACTCCGTCAGTTCCAAACATCAGATGATCCATTGCAACTTCATAGTTTTCTGTACAACTCGTTACAAAATGAACTGAACATTGAACAGTCTTGATCCGCGGATCGAGTTCAGACTCTGGTGAACTGGGTTCAGTAAATGTGTCGGTGCAGTTCCAAAGGCTGGTTTCGGTCGATTTTATGACCATCACAGGTCTGGTGGATATACGACGAAAAATATTTTCGAGTGACCTAGGCACTGTTCCGTGTATGTCATGGGTCATCACGAACAGACAGTGAATAGGAAATCCTTCAACAATTGTGTCCACGAACGACGCTGGCAACACAGATGTGTCCTCTATTGTTGGCAAGATGTGAGAAGAGGCCAGTGGTAGCAGAGTCACTATCATGATCCAGCACATGATAACTGCACAGTAAAACATGGCACCCGTTTTGTTAATAACTCGACTCACAATGACAGAACAATGGCGTGTGTTTCTTATTGGTAATATATTGCAGACTTGCCGAGAATAATTGCGCGTGATATTGACTGCTGCGGTTGTGTTTACGCGCCCTTCGCTGTGCGTCTAACAGAATTATATAATAAGGACTGAAAGGACTCCTGGGAATTAGCTGTTTTCATATTCAGTTTGAGCATGTTAAATAACTATGCCTTCCTATAGAATTGTTGTTCATAATGATATAATATGATTGATACAATGTACCTGAATATAGCAGCTACAAATTTGTAGCACTGGCACCACTAGTTACACCATCGCATATCAATATAACTTACATGAAATGGTAAAAAGAATATTTCAAGAGTAAGAAATAATTAGAAAATCACTTTACCTTTGTGTATCAAGATCCAATTCATGCTATAGCATAACTTGGAACTTGTGAACCGTCTGGGAGACAAGACTGCCCAAGGCTGCGGTGGACAAACTAATCTTGGAAATAGGAACTTCAAAGGGAAGTATAACTTCCTGCGGGTTTCTGGAAAATGACTCTTTACGGCGAGGAAAATATTTCATTTGCAAGTGTGTCGCAGTTCAGCAGCAATGAAGGTTATGATAGTCCTTTTCGTCCTTTTGGGTGAGTTTGGTTGATTTTGAACCAGGACATGAACCTGAAGCATAACTATATGTTGCTTGCACTTGATTGACAGAGGTTTTAGCTTACTGGTGCTCGGGACAGGAGGTGGGATCGTGCTTGGAGAAACTTGGGCCAGAACTAGTTGATAAAGCGAATCCTGATGATCTTACTACTAATTGCCGGTGAGTAATTGTTTTTACTGGTAATTGGTCATTGGAGAAATATTTTTTGGACTAAGTTGTTATATTACCCGCAGTATATCGAAGGAACTTTACGAATGCCTGGAGAAATTGCAGAGAGAGAAATATTTCCCTCGTGAAGCACGCGAATTGGTCGAGAGTAACATTGACGTCTCCAGACAATTCTTCAGGGTAAGCGCATATTGCAGTTTTGCAGGCACTTTCACAGATAATAAAGGGTCGTGGGTGTTACCACCTCCCTATTTGCTAGTGCTTATTGCTTATCTGGAACGAACCGACTGCATTTTTCGATGGTGGAATTGGACTACGACCCTGTATTATTTCACAATTGTCATTAAGTCATAACAATGATTGCTTTCCTTTTCAGGAAAACTGTCTGGCACCGGTGCCAGCAGAACATGAAGACATCACATCGTCACCTGCCACGCCTCCAACCACTTCTCCTGCTGGCAAAATTGGCGGCAGTATGTCAAATGCACCACATTTCATTCAGTTAGCACTTGTTTTCATCCCGCTTTGCCATGCCTAATAATAATAACTTTAGAACAAAATTTGTTCGGAAGTTACGATTATTATTCATTTATCATTATTCATTTCACGGTATTATGCAGTACCTATAAGTTCCATTATATTAAGTAGAATGAAACTTATAGGTACTGCATAATACCGTAAAACGAATAAAAAAATTTAGTGTCAGATTTTTAAACGAATATTTATTGGATATTTCATAAAATATGTGCTTATGAGAAACGGTGTTTCTGGTTATGCTAGATTTTGTGCCTCATAAGCCCACTCCCTCCAACCACTCCTTCCCCACACAAAAGTTTCGTCTGTCACCCATTAACTATAGTTTATCCATTGCACCACATTTTCATCCCGCTAATACTTCTATTCACTGCATAATTATTTCCTGGTCAACATTTCTACCGATAAGGCTGCGAGTCATTCTGTGAACGCGGGAGATAGAGTGCGCAGAACTCAGTGGTTTTCCTCCAAGAAAAGGAGACGGAAAGGACTTGCTACGTTATATTATTTCCATATTTTGCTTCCTGACGCACTTTTTCTAATCGACCATATCAGTTATCTTGATCGAAGAAGCAGCCGAAAAATAAGAAAAGTTTGCAATGATGAACCTCAAAAATCAAGAATGTTCAAACCTAGGTGCAATGTTTTAGTGTCGCGGTGTCATCATCAACCGAGAATATCATTATATCCCCACATCAAGTGTCCAAACGTGGCCGATCTAACATTGGTGACCCTTAAATATGTTACAGGCCTAATCCAAGTTATTTTCCCAGGTCGGAAGTGCCCGCCAGACTGGATATCTCCCCCAGATGAGGTGTCTTGTTACAAGCTGATTGAGAAAAAAATGAGTTGGTACGATGCTCGAGATCACTGTCGATCACTAGGCGGACACCTTCTGATTATCAATTCAAAAGGAGAGGAGGCAAGGAAAGGGAATATTATGACTGTTAAGTAATAATTACTGATGAATGTAATTGAAATGCTGTCATTCGATATAGGAGTGGATTGCCTCGCAGATAAAAGTAAGGTCTATTGCATTTGATTGGTGGATAGGACTGTCCGTAAGTGAAAATGGGACAGCGTCATGGGTCGATGGCGGCAGGCCTGATGTACAGTAAGAACCAAAATACTTGTAGGTTTACTTCGGTGCCTTGAGAAGTGTGGTGAGTGAATCCTTATTTTCAGAGGAGTGCACATTAACGCTGAGGCAGACAGAGAGAACTGTGCAGTTTACGACAGGATACATCAAGATATTTCTCAAGGAGGCTGCGATTTCAATTTCTTCGATTTTGCGTGCGAAAAGGGTAAGCTTTTGTGGCAACCTTGAAGTTTGTTAAATTATATTAAACGTGACGAGAATAACCGGCATAGGGTACCCGGAAAGTATTACGCGATGCCATAGTGTATGGTGCAATTATATAATGTTGCAATTAAACTTGCAGTTGACGCAGTAGTGGAGTTGCGTGGGTTGCCAGCGCCCGGGGCAAGGCAACCCACCAGCACACGTATTGTATTTTTGTATTTTAAGAAAATACTGATGTAATCAAAGAAAATGCATTTAATGCTAGTGTAAAGAAATGAATTCTCGGAAGGGAGAAAAATATTTTCCCAAATAATGCAGACATGCAGAGTGTTTCACTATAGGTAGTCTGGCTAAAGACTGGACTATATTTTTCTGCCATTATCACGAATGGAGTAATGTTGCTGATTCCTTGTACATTGGACAAAGATGGAGATATTCCGTAGAGTGGAATATACTGTATGAATACGTCGGGGGAAGAACGATCGATGTCCACGTTTTGTCAAAAATTAGTTGTATCTCAGAAGGTAGTAGTTTCACTAGCGTATAGAATATGATGGTTTGGTCGTGGTTGTGGCGTAATGATCATAGCCCACTATGGAATTCGAAATTTGATATTGGAATATCTCAGTTTCACCTAAGGTGGACCTTGATCGTTCTCCCTTCGAGGTATTCATATTGAAATGTTTGTAATATGAAGTAGTAAGTTATCTTGCGATTTATCCTTGCAGAAATAGAAAGCGGATCTACTTGTCCTGACTTTTGGCTGAAGAGAAGTGGCTCATCAAGCTGCTATTTATTTTATGAACATAATCCTGTGATGTGGTACAGAGCGCGTGAATATTGTCAAGACAAGGGAGGTGACTACTTGGTAGCCATTAATTCCAAAGAAGAAAAGGTGAAACACGTTTTACTGAGCCGTTTCTTTCTTCGCAATAACTGACAGTTCTCGCATTTCTATACAGGAATGGCTGAGTGAGGCAACTGAATATTTACGCACGAAAATCTAGATTGTCTTGAGTGAAAAAGACGGGATCTGGAGATGGACAGATGGAACCACTCTTGACACGAGCATAGTGTAAGGAAACTAGGTTGTGAAAATAATAACAACAAACACTATTAGTTTGCTTCTCTTTACTTTATTCATTGCAGGTCTTGGCGAGAAAGACGTCAAGGAGTGACATTTGCCACCATTTCTGCCATCAGGGGGATTGGCGCATCACTTCATCTATTCGAAACGACTTCCATATGTGAAATAAGTGCAGGCAAGTATCCTCTTCAATAATTATATTCGTTTAACCGCTCTTCAAAAGATCTGTTCCGGGATCAATTTTACTGACAAGGGAACACATTGCAGATGAATTAGCAGAATGAAACTTGGCACAATGCCGAATGAAACTTGTCTATCCGGGATGACTTCGAGAGGTCATACCTCTGACATTGTAGCGCTCAGCCGAGACGGTTTGCATTTTGCTTGGTGAATGACTTACTTGCCTATATTATTATTGTGGCAAGTTTCATTCCGCAAATCCATCTACATATTCGTGGAGTTTCCTTGTAAAAAGTCTATGTTAATATCAGTTTCAATAAGCTGAAAGGGTTTTTTGCTAACAATATTATTCTCCAGTGTCTCAGAGATTTTGTGGCAATTTAAGAGCCTTAAAATGGATGTTTTGCTAGAATTAATGATCAGAATTGCGCAATTCGGAAAATAAATATAAGAACAGCATAGTTACTTCCATTCTCTTATTTTAAAGAGTTCGGAACACCATCAGTAGACATTTTCCGATAAGTTTGTGCCCCGAAGCCAATCATTTTCACGGATTTTTCAGCACAATACACGATCGCTTGTGAAGCTCCACCAGTGTCTGAGAACCAAGAAGTGATCTGCGTCACTCCAGATGGATCACAAGTCCAGTGTCACCACAACCTTCACGTTTCCAGAAGTTATGCCTTCTACAAGTGCAAGAAACCATACCAGAGCACAACTGGCATTCCTGGGGCCTACTCGTATTGCAACTCCAATCAGAAATGGGAAACTATACCTGCATTCAAGTGTCAATGACTGGTCCCAATTTAGATGAAAGGTTTAAAAAACTCAATTCTGTAAAATAATAAATAATAATGTGCCCCAGAAAATTTGTGCAAATAGTGGTCAATACTCTGATATAAGATGGATTGACTCAGCATCAGCATATCTGTTTCTCGTATAGATATCATTTCATTTTAAACACGTTTTATTGTATGCAGCCCATGGAAACAACCGTGCATGATTATTTGCCTGGCACGAGAAATAACGAATAGTCAGTTGACTTTGATCATGTAAAATAGATTTGTGCAATAATATTCTATCCGTACATATACTCTTTACTTCAATTTGCTTTGTTAGAGTAGGGCTTTGCAATCTTGTGGGCATATCAATTTCAGTTCCTCAATTATTCCCTTTTGACCTATTCAGAATTTTAAAATATCAAATTATTAAGCAGCCAACTGGCATGGAAATCTCTCAATAGTGGCATGTTAAAGTTTACAAAAGACGAGCTACTTCTACGCGTAAGTACCATTACATGCAAATATGCATTTGCTTATTTTGCAATGATGGGAAGCTTCATTTGCGACAAAACGAATCAAAGCATTGAGATATTCATAAAAATATGAAACACAAAATAATTTCCTTCTTTGCTTAATTCACCACTGAATTACTTTTAATGAAACGATGGTCACATTGTTATGGTCAGTTACTAGACCGTATGTCATAATGTTTTAGAGTACTTGTCGCCTTTTCCCATGTACATTACTTACCTTGTATCATGCCAAACAAGCTCTGACTAAAGAATATACCAAAAGTGGTCCTCTCCAGCATTCAAGATTTTTTTTAAATGCGAGTCTGGATATTGCCGAAGACTGCTCCTGCAGATTGAAGAAGGACCACTTTTGATATATTATTTAGTCAGACCTTGTTTGGCATAATACAAGGTATAAGTACATGTCAATTTTCATCGGGAACTATACCATAGTTAAAAATTTATTAGGAATGTTTGGGTTTCCATTCGGGAGAATCACCCTGTATTATGTGAACATACGTAAAGAGAGCACACCGCTTTATCGGATAATATATTATTAAAGGGAAGGACCGGAATAATTTCTGGTAGTGTTTCACCATCGGATTGCGCATGTTTGGTCCAGATCTTTATGACAGTCCTTCAGCTCGACCATCAATCTTATAACCCTGTCTGGAACCAGTGGAACAATAGACCTATACTCCGTGATATAATGATTTGCAAGACATATCCCCTATTTTCAGTTCGTCTTGTAGCATTTCCTTTTCCAAGAAAACTGTCAATATTTATCGTGAGAGACGTAACTAGGTTATGACTCACTACTTTTTCTTCCGCGGTCACAGAGCTCTTTGACAGGAAAGTATATAGAGCTGCGAAAATTGATAAAACTATGGCCACTTGCATGCGATTGACGACATTATTCAAGTCTTACAAAGTGACCGTCATTGACACTGGAAGGCGTGGATGGATGACCACTGTTGATCCTCCTCGCATACGGAGTAGGCCAGGGGCATCCCAGTGGTGCTTTGGTAA
>JYFJ02009278.1:0-10215 GCA_000934665.2 Catajapyx aquilonaris | reverse complement strand
CCAAATCACCTGCACCTGGCACACTGATTGGCGGGAGAAAAAGTCGCGGACGATTCCATAACAGTCCGACAATCTTTTTGACCCTGATAGTACATACAGTATTTCCAAACCAGGAAAACTGATGATAAGCTGAGTATTCTTTTGCGTTGTGTTTATTGACTAGTAGGCTACATAATACGGATTTTTTTACTTTCAGTACCGCGCATGCTGTTATTTATGACTACTCCTCTGATTTTCTATTATTCCCATCGCATGAGAGCTACGTATATTATACAATCATCACGCAAGGTTGTGACTGCTTCCAGAATAATGCCTTGTTAGGGTTTTACTTTTCCACTCTTGTATGTGTATTTTCCTTTGTATCGTGGTTAAATGTAGAGACTTGTCTGTTGAAGGTAAGCTCTAAATACGCTTCTGACAACATATTTAATTTATGCCTGAAATCATGTGCGATAAGTATTTATTGACTTACAGAGTTTGCTTGGTATTAATTTAAAAGTTACGGCTAATTTAAACACAACACCTGTTCGGGGTATATGCAAAATCCTAGGCAAAATCAGTATAAAAAATTAATCCTTTGTCAATGGGTAATTGAGGTTTTATTTTTTATATTTTTAAAGATCCAGATGTATTAACTGAATTTATTACAACATTATATTATTTGGTCTGTTCCTTAACTCTAAAACAAAAGTAGCATTTGCTATAAATAATTCTGCAATTACAGCTTGCAAAGCATTGTTCGAATAGTACCGATATTATTTTGCTCATATTTTAATGATATGTTAATTGTTAAAGTAGGTACTGTATAATTATTTCAATAATCTTAGGTTAATATCTATGTATTTATTGGCCATGTGCAGAGTTGAATTGTACCTGCTGCGTAATATCTAACTAACTAACTAACAACAACAACAAAAATAATAATAAGAAGAAGAAGAAGAAGAAGAAGAAGAAGAATAATAATAATAATAATAATAATAACCTTGGGAGCAAGCGTGGGAAATGAGGCCGCTCTATGGGTCAATTGTTGGCCAGTTGCTGGGATGGCAGGTAGCACCCTGGATTCGATGTCAGGCCCAAAGCATTCCTTCACTTCTACGGTGGTGGTCTGTTCAGCAGGACTCTCTACTGGAGCACTGACTGATGGCTACAAGATATTGAAAAATTTTAGCCACACTAATTGGTTAGTCGGTGTCAAACATGTGAAGCCAACTCGTCAACTCACTTTCTTGGCAAACGGTTTAATTAAGTAGGGCACTGTCCCTGCTGACTTTTTGCCACCTCTGAGCGATGCCAGCACAATGGCGTATTGAATGAGGGCAGCAAATACGAAACCAATGCAACCTACTATCCAAACTTCGACACATTTGAGCGACAAAGCAGGTGGTGTAGTGGCTCTGGGGAGACAAGCATCATAAATATAAATAAATAAATAAATAAATAAATAAATAAATAAATAAATATGATGCCTGGCTTTTTACCTGATGGTTCCGAACATGGTGACTAGAGTTAGCAAGTTTGTAACCAGGAGGACCATTCGTCCTGGGACAACTTCAGGGTTGACGATGAAGCTAATGAAGGAGACAATGACAAAGAGGGCCCCTGGAATGTAGGTCTGAAGGATGTATCTGCTGAGATGTCGATGTAGAATGATGGCTACGCTCACCACTTGCATATCATCTGTTTGAAAATCCTGGGTTTTTAAACATTATTGAGGAACACCGGATAAAATTTTCATACCGTTAATAATTTCCTCATCTTGCATAGCAATCACTTGGGCTTCAAACTCGGCTAGACGGTTCCAATCTGGCAAAAACTTCAAACTTTTGCCCCATTGCAATTCCATCACGTCTTTGGTATTAGAAACTAGATGAAGCATAAACACTGATTACTGTACTGCGAGTACTCGTGTACGTTTTATGCTATGTGGCTAGACGCCCAAAAATATGAAACCTGAGCGCTAAAGCCCTGTAAAGCCGACTTGCTAACTATTCGGGACGATTTTAGGATCCGTCACCTTTCCGCCAAGCAATTCCAAAAATAATTTTGCACGAGGAAGCGGCGCTGATTACGTGTTGACAGCAAGTCAAAACAATATTAGCGGCTTTTTATGATCATGATGACAGATCGTACTTACTGCTTGCAAATGATATTTTGCAAAAGTGGTTATCTAGCGGGTACATTATAAACTCCATGGGGCATATCACTGTCAATTCGCACCTGTTGATGCGGAATACAACAATTATTGTAAGCACATAATCACACTTTGATAAAATGTTTTCTACTCACGCCACCAGGTAACGAAGTTGCCTGTTCGAATACACCTTCATAGACTTGATATCACCAAAAAATCGCACAATCCTCATATTCCTTAAATTCAACGTGTAGATATCCGGAAGCCAAAATGCTTGCAACCGTCGATGATCCAACAACAAGGGTTCCCCATTAGCCGGAAACCTACTGACGTTGACCCGCAGTCGATTCTCCACCCAGTATGTCTTGATGTAGACGAAGAGTGTAACCTCCTAGAAATGGGTGGCACCATCATCAACGCTATTAATGCCCCATCAGCATTTTTCAACTCCGCCCGGGGGCCACTCACCGACGTCAGCTCATTCACAGACGATACTTCCCGAAGAGTAAGCGATAACTGCACTTTCAGCCTGGATCCTAAAGAGCATCCATATTACACCATGCAGGGTCAGGATTATCTAACTTACCGTCGTCTGGCAACGGCGGCTGAGTGCGATCATAAGTGTCGTCCAACCAGAAAACATCTAAACTGCCTGTTGCCACTGGGGACAACGACCTGTGGATTGAAGCTGAGCACTATGGAGACTGGTATCCAAATGGAACGGATCTCACCCGAGTAATAGCAGAGTGCATATGACGAGAGCACTGGTCATCGTCGCTTTCGTCGATGTCGGCCGGCAGAGTGTTGCTCTTACCGATACTCTTCCCAGCCTCAGACTCGTCGAGTTAAAAATGTTCAACCAGTAAGACGTGCGGCCAAAAATAAGCCGATGTATAAGCCTACCTGTCTTGCACTAAGAGCTTGTTGTTGTCTTCAACGTCGATCTAGGAGGGGAAATTGGAGCGGAATGTAAATAGGTTGACAAAGAAATTTGTGCCTTGCGTTGCAACTGTAACGCTAGGATCGTGTCGCAATTTGTTGTCGGGCTTGTACCAATGAGGATTAGGACGGTGAAAATTATGGTACCTGGTGGGGAGTGTTAAAAAAGGGAACCACTGATAACTTCCAACGGAAAAACCGACTTGACCATCAGCAAATACGTGTCGACTGTCGAGCACCGTATTACACAGTGACTTAACTAAAATTTGACCAAAAAATGACTCATGAGTGTGCCTCATTTTATAGGTATTGAAATACTACGTACTAGCAGTTATGACAAGTGTCTTCGTAATAAAAATAAATTTTTAAAATATTCATTTAGGAAAAAATAATTAATATAAGATGGGCGCGAGTTACACTTTGAAAACGCAAAAATAATATGCCAAACGATGAAATACACGACCTTATGAGAAAAGAACAGTGTAATAATTTTTCTTCCATGTATAACACCTAGAAATAGTGACAGTATATTATGCCAACATAGTCGATATAATTACTGTACACTGCTACAGAGTATAGAACTTGACACAGCACGGTGTATAGACATGACCTTGGCTTGTGCGATTCACCTTGATCTTCACTCGATGCGATGGCTGAATCAATGTCATTAATATTACGCAGGGCGACACGGTGGCCGAGTGGTTAGCGCCGCAGCCTTCCACCTCTAAGGTCCCGAGTTCGATCCCCGGGTCGGACGGAGGATACTTATGTGGATAGAGTTTTGATGGGTTCTCTCCGTGTTCGCGTGGGTTTTCTCGGGGTTCTCCCGTTTCCTCCCACTATCAAAATCCATCACATTTAATACAGGCAAATGATTAAAGTCGGTTATTCAAAAGATGATCCCCTAAGAGGCCCTAGGGGCCTATCACGGGGTATCTATTATTATTATTATTATTATTATTATTATTATTATTATTATTATTATTATTATTATTATTATTATTATTATTACATCATTAATATTACGCTACTAGGGGAGGCATGGTGGTCTAGCGGCTTACGCCGCTGGCCAGCCAAGCGGGAGGCCGGGGTTCAAATCCCGTCCCCGTCACCTCTGCTTGGCTGGGTCTTTTCCGCTTTTCACCCGACATGCCTGGGCAGAATTGCACTCCCTACTCTGCCCGGGGCCCGGAGAAAAGGTCTGGTGGTTACAGTTTATATCATACAGAGCCCCCCCTCTTGGGAACCTCCTTTCCCCCCTTAAGACCAAGCAAGGTCCGCATAGGGGTTTTTAAAAAAATACGCTACTAACCTGATGTTCATCAGGTGGTTTTGTCATATACTCGTACTTCTCATATGTATATATTTTTCTAAGTGGGGTATAGGGGTTGTGATACAGTATATACCACGGCCAGTAGACCTATAGACATGGCACAACACCCCATCTCTGCACGAAGACCCTCTGATTCCAATTGCCACCTGCATATATTGTCCTCAGATGCATTTAGAGCTAAGCAGTGTCATTTGGCTTTCGATTTCTCAGAAGAAGAAGAAAAAACATTGAATACTGTACTGCATGCTTACTTGGTAGTTATGGTCGTTACGGTTGGCATGATTTTTTGCTCTGCTTAGAAAGAAAATCAGTACACGAACCCACGGAGTTTATCCAACATTGCGACACAGCTGTGCTCCCGTAAATCAGCAAATAGTCTGTAAAATACGTACCTATGTTATATCTGCTCACAAAGTAGTTATACTTTTGAGGTGTCGACATAGAGCAGAAGCAAGCTCACCATAATATTATGAAACTGTTGAAGATACAAACACTGTATTCCTCTGCATAAAAGGAGCACACAGTTTCTTGGCACATTAGGAGCAGTTAAAATTTTATTCTTAATTTAATGACACCAAGTGAAAATACAAGCGAGCTTGGCTGCCACTTTTATGGTCGTTCATCTAGTTGGCCACCTACGCAGTAACGAAGGACACTGAATTTGGCACCAGTCAGTTATGCCATGTCAACATCCGCTGTTTCCGATTCTGACTAGTCAATGCTAAGAAATTCAGGACATTCACAGGAAGTCCCTGTTGCACCTATAACGATTACAAAGTGACTTATTCTTAGCCAGTTTGCCGTCATCTTACTTACCAAATGCACATTTGATCACATAATTGCAGGGGTATAAGTTATAAACACCATGTTGCTGCACACTCAAGATTCCTTTGAGCCAACCAGTATCTTGCAATACCAGAATGACCACAGGATGAATTTTATGAGACACTAGCTGAGATCAGATTACAGCAACTACGTATGATATGAAGACCACACAGGAAGTGCACTTGCATGATATTGGCTGAGACACAGGGTACAGTCTTTAAGGGACAATTAATTTTGCTGCCATGGGAAATATCAGGACATCACCATCATAAGCTAGAGAAAATAGCACGCAATGCATAGCCATGTATACACCGCGTAATTCCCATCACTACTGCCACAACATACCTTTGGGTATAACGTGCACGAAATTATCTGGGAGATATCAATTTCGTATCTTACATAACTAGTACTCAGAACATGCCTTGTTAATTGAAGTCACGTTAGCCACAGTGTGACTAAAATGCATTTTGGTAAGATCTAGTCTATATGGATCTACTCATGTTCCCTTACATTAAAAGTATGAACTAACCTTAAAGCATGGTTCTATGTGAGTAAAAACAACAAACTTATCCGGATGCCGCATTGTGGGACCAAACTGAAAAGAGGTAGGCAAAGGTGAATTTTCCGCCACATTTTGGTACATTAAAAATATCGTGAATACATTGTTATGTTTATAGGTTCCGAATGTTATTGCTGATCAGGTAAAACTGCACAGAGCAGATTTGTTGTGAGACTGAACTTTTAATTATTACATCTAAAATATTAATCTACGTACTGTACATCTCACTATCTCTATAGATCTATTCGTTCCTCTCCCTCTACAGTCTCCATATTCGACTAGGAGTGACAAAGTATTGGGAAAGTGGAATGCATATCCTCCTGAGACCTGATGTCCAATATATTGGACATCAGCAAAAATAAAAAAGCTGTCAACTGAAATTGACGCAATTTTTTTTAATTTGCTGATGTCCAATATATTGGACATCAGGTCTCAGGAGGATATAGTAGCCTATACTGTACGTGAATTTGAGGGATATAATCCCTGAATACAAGATCATTGCAGGGAGTTTTTAAAGTTTGGTAATAATCCACTTTGAATATTTGAACTCCCAAAACTATAAAACAATCCTTTTGAATAATAGGCAAGTGGGGAAAATTGTTCATTCCTTAACGTGAACTTATTACGGGGTCTTGATCTTATTCTCTCAGAAATAAACTTATTGTAGTTTAAAATAATTATCTCGGTTACCTTGCTGCAGGATTTTAACAAAAATATTCTTCTTTCCAGATTCTACTATTTCCAGACTCTACTACAAGTGTGTCTGTTCGCCAATGTAAGTGCGCACTATACACAGCAGGAATTTGAAAACAAAGCACCTCTGTCTGTGAATGAGAATGATACATTGGGAAAGGGGTTGGCCAATCTTGTTTTGTGCTTATATCAAATGTGATATATGGACATGCAGCTGTATTGCCAAGCAAATGACATAGCTGTCAAGTGATTATTGTTTACGTCAGTTGAATTGACACATTCTGCCAGCATGAGGGCCATGCACCTATGTTTCTCACACTGCAATGTGATAGGAGAAGAAAAATCAATATTTTTCATACCTGTTAAGGCAAACAGCATAACACACTCGTTCAACTACATAATTCATTATTATCGAAATGCTGAACAGTGCTTATCATAAGCCATTTAGGCAAGCAATATTATATATAATTAAATTTTTGAAATCAATCCCTTTTAAGCTACGGCCATATACTATACAGTATACAAGAGTGTATAGCATAACTTACACGTAACACAATCATTACCATTGGGGAGGCGATGATATTCACATTATTTCAGGTAATGTATACGGAAAACGAGAGAACTATCTGATGTCATCGTTTTTTCCATTGTTGCTGTTTGTTGACACTGTTTACTCATATTGTTCTGTCATAATATTTCCATGGAAACTGTGACTACGTCAGATCGTTATCTCATTTTCCGTACATTATCTGTGTATGTTGATATCTGTGAAATATACATAGTGCTATTAGGCAAGTTTGCCCACGTATGCATAAGCTTGCGGAATGCGTAGAAGACCTTCACATGTCACGTTAATGTCTCATTAATGCAGTGTTTTCATCAATCGATTTTTCGCAGAAGAATAAACATGAACTGACCTTCACTGAGGCTTCGACCTCCCAAACCTGCCCCTACTACAGTATGACAATAGAGTAGGCCTATACTCTAACAAGCAAGCGACCAAATAGGTCAATGTCCTTCAGTAAGTATTGTAAATATCATCATTTTGTATTCAGACTGATTATTATTGCTACACAAATGAGGCATTTGGAACTTATTCTGCCAGTTCAGTTGCAAGGAAATGACTATTTTCTCTGGTAATTAGTTGTCTGTAAATTACAAGATAAAGAACTAGAGAATGTGGGCATGGGATTTGAAAAGAGATATGTTCCATTCCCGCTCTTGCAGGAGCCAACTTGTGATTGTCAAGGACTCAATACATGAGGATTCCAAGTTCATGGGTCGTTTTAAGTTACGACTAATATCGCCTCGAAATAGTTATTTTTGTATGGCTTATCAAGCCTTAATCCAGGTGCCCAATTACTCCCATGTGGTCGAATGCAGCCGTTTGATATACTGTATAATAGCGAACCTGGGTAGCGAAACTACAAGCTACAAAAAAATAGCAGCTTGAGAATAATATAGTCGGAACACCCTGTATCGTTTCCACTAAATGATATGGCTATTGCAACTCCAGGACTTCGTAAATGATTAATGGGTGTTTTGCTCTGCATTATGTAGGGAACGATTACTCGAGCGTAGCCTGAAAGCGTCTGTCAAGATATTTTATTCATTGAATTGACGCGTTGCAGCCCCATATATGCCTAAAAGTCAATATGACCTCTTATGACAAAAATCTTGAGTGCCTGGAGCGGCTGTATACAGTAATAACTGCTAAATCGGGGGTTTGAGTAACCCCGATGCCGCTGCATTGACACAACTTTTCAGTACCGAGGAGGTCCTTCTTCTTCATCACAGCACAGACATGGGAATACATCTGTCAGACATTGGTGTCAGCGGACAGTCTTGCGGCCCTGTCCGCACTGCATTGCATCATTCTGTTCAAAGAAAGCTTCCGATGACACAGCGACGTAACATGCTTGTACTGAATGAGCCGAGGTTGTCGTTCTGAAAAGTCGAGTCATTTCTATTTCTGTCGGGGTATTCTCTTCAGAAGAATTCTAGGACAAAGGACAACTTGGGTGTTATTTTGTTGTGTCGCCAAATCATGTGTACTCTTTTTTTGAGGAACATAGTACACATTTACGACATGCGTTTAAAAAAAACAACGAATGAGTAATTGCATTTTTCTATGGCATTATATTTAGAACATTCTAGCAGTATGTTGGGTTGTGGTGGGATTTTTTTTGCTGCTTTTTGCTACCTTTGCCTCACGCTTCGCCCTAATAATTTACTACTGCGTGTGATTTTTCTATCAACTTAATGTCAATTAACCCCTTCGCTACCAGATAGGCCCGAACCACGTAGATTTTGAATTACGCGTACCTACTCCGAAGATACGGACAAAGATATTTTACAAATAATAAATAACAGCTATTCTTAGTATGTCCTTGGAAAACACTATGAATGTGTCTGGAACAATTTTACTCGTCTAGAAGTCCCTAAATTAATTTCAAAAAAAATGCTATAAAACTGGTTATCCGAGTATTGCCGACCAACTGTAAGGCTAATTTAATTATGAAATGCGTGATAATATGCGGAATGACATGACTGTGTCATCTGTTTCTGGTTTTTTTGCTGTGTACTTTGGTACTACATTGTTTCTGACGTAGTTATCTGTAAATTGGGAGCAGGTTCCCCCGAAGACCCCGTAAGGGGTGGCAAGGGGTAACATATAATAATAATAATAATAATAATAATAATAATAATAATAATAATAATAATAATAATAATAATAATAATAATGTGCGGAATAACAACCCTGAGTCGTTTTCCGGTCCTTTTTGTTGCTAGTGTTCGCGAAAGACAGGCTCCATGCAACCAGAGTCAAGTCCAGCGAGAGTCTCTGCCTACGTGAGTGTCAGAAAAGCAGATCGACGGAGGCCAGGCTGCCAAACCAGGTGACCCTAGTTTCAGAATATTCAAGGACTGGCCTGCCCCTCCGGGTGAATGTTGGTCAGGAAATAATCAGTATACTGTACTGACATAAGACATAAAAGTAAGCCGAAGAACGGGGTAGCCATGTTGCAAAATGACATACCCTGAATGATGAATCAATGTATTATTAACTCGATTTTGTGGAGTGTTGGTCTAACTCATGTCAGTTGGTTTTTTGGTTGACGACAAATGAGATGCCTGGCGCCTTGTTTCTGTTGGAGACATGGGACACAGCACGATCTTATAATAGGGGCACAGAGTCAAATGAGGTGATGTTTAATTTTTACGGAATTTTGATAAATTGGGCCCACCTGCTTTAAAAGTAATTCTGATGGCCGAAGGTTAGTTGGGATATATAATTTTGGCTTAAGAAAACATTGTCTCAAGCTTCAGTCTGTTGCTTATAAATTCTGATTGAACAAGAATCATGGATAACGTCTTGGCTTATATCTCTCATTTAAGGTAAACAAAAGATCTTACCACTCATTCATGAGAAGGGCTGTTAGATTGGAATTTAACGCTGATAAGTGGAACCACTTATTGCACATAGGACTACTCAGATTTTGTTTTTATCAATATGAATTGGTAGTCTCAGATTTATGCTGTGTCTAACAATGCAACCTGATTCAAGATTTCGTATAGTGTGCGAAAAGACCATTTCAGGCCAGCATTTACTTGTATAATTAGTCATGCTTCGGTAGAAACTATTAGTTCTAAACTCAAAATTGGCTATTTAGCCTACTTAATTTCTAGCAAAACAGGATACGGTATAGGCAGGGACGTAGCCGGGGGGGG
>JYFJ02009277.1:0-10214 GCA_000934665.2 Catajapyx aquilonaris | reverse complement strand
TATTCCTTCTCACTGTATTTATGTATCATATTGTAATATACTAGTTATTAGCCCACCCTTGTACGTTATTCCCACCTATCCCCGACGTACCGTTACATCTTTCAGGTCGGGATCCAGTTCGACCAGGACTCCAGCTCGCTCAAGGTGATGGCGAACTGTCACTATTGCGATCACGGTGGGCCAAAAGTAGTGCATGTCAGGCAATATAAACTGGGTAGTAAAATTCCAGATTTGTTCCCCGATTATTCCACCAATTTGCATGGTAAGATAATCGATGGTACAAGTGCATTTGATTTGTCCAAGGAAGAATTACAGTACATGTTGGACAATTCAATGCCAATGTTTGGTTGCTTTATGTTCCTACTTTTGACAAGTGATGTACTAAATTTTGACTGGAATCTGAAAGGAACGCTATTAGGTGATGGCGAGGTAACTGATATTTTGTTGTCAGACGGTAATTATACGGGTTCAACTGGTGACATTATCCATAGAAGGGCAGAGGTAGGTTTCACTATGATAACATTGATTAGTCCTATGGTGCAGATTATTCTCCCAATTTATTATATGCAAGTACGTAACGTTTTCGACCAGGACTTCCAAACCTAGCTATTCCTGGTATTCTATCTTGAAGCCTTACACTCCTGAAATGTGGGTTTTGATAATCTTGGCCACTCTTGTTGGCAGCTTTGTCCTTTTCGCCCTGCTAAGAATAGAGAGCACTTTCCGCAACCCCTTTCCAGACAAGGGTCCGTCCTATTCCCTCTTCCTCTACTCGGCCAGATACCTGTTTTCCACCCTGATCGAGGAAAACCCCAACACCATCCCCCGAGGTGACCCCTCCAGACTCTTCATCTCCTTCTGGTGGATTTATGCCCTGGTCATCATCATCGGATACGAAGCCTTACATTTCGGCTTCTTAGCATCTCCATTGCAGGAGGATTTGCCCAACTCGTTTCAAGATCTCGAAAATAGGCGTAAACAATGGGAATGGGGAACATTCGAAGTGGTTAAACCTTACTTTGCGGGTGTTTTCTCAGACAGTGATTTGGAATACTTTAAACCCATTGTTCAACTCATGATCGATCAACCTGACTTCACCAGGTGTATTCGAAAATCAATCGACGATAACTTTGCCTGCATTGCTCCAAAAGACATATTGCTTGGAATGGGCGCCCTATACGTAGATAAGTTTGGAAATAATCCAGTAGTTCTTGCTAAAGATGCTGGTGTATTAGTGTACGGAGGAATCATTTTGGACAAGCACAGCAAGTTGGGTCCAGTCCTTCACAGAATGGTATTTTATTACCTGGATTCAGGTCTAATGGCCAAATATGACCAGTACTTGGAATACAGTAGTTTTCCCATCGGGCTCAGGGAGGCCAGAAACAAAAACAGGGTGTACCAGCACTCCATGGCTTTGAATATTGACCAAATGAGAGGACTGCTGTGTTTTCTTGCCTCTTGTTGCTGGGCCTTCCGATTTTTTTGCTTCATCATAGAATTTATACGAGGGAGAAATGTGCAATATAATTTTCTTAATGACAAGTGATATTTTTAAATCTGCAATCTATTCTCATTGCGAGAATATTTAGGCTAAAAATATCTGTGTATAACCTTTGGCCCTAAGCTTTCTTTCTGGAATTTCATTTATGCAGCTTGCCTGCAGCCACCGCCATTTGGCCGATTCATTAATAAACAAATGAAATGCATTCAAATCCGTACAAATATACTGTATATAACAACATAATAACATGTTGTCAATGTTTCAAAAATTTGTCAAAGGGTCGAACTAGTGTACTCAGATTGGGCCTGGAGATTTTTATGTAATGGGACTTTGTCTTTTTTATTATTATTAACGTGGACATGCCACTGTTCATGCTTATGTATCAAGAAGTTGTGCATTATTATTTATTGTTGCAAATGGTATAGGCCTACCTAATCCGTATATGAAATATCCCTCTTGTGCAAAATATGTAATTGTTCAAAAGTGTAAATGACAAAAATTATTTTCTGATAAAACCTTGGAGAACAATCCACAACAGTGTAATACAATATGCATACTTCTCTGTGTCTAATCATTGTAGTTTCTCTACCTGCCACATCATGGCCCCACTTCCCACTGCAACTCCCTGGCAGGTACTGCCACCTGCCGAACAATCTTCCAACCTACATCGATTTGGCGGGAAACGTTTCTCTCCCTTTGTTTACTTTTGATGAATTCACTTACACACGCACATGCCATCACATGTCATTGGGGGTGACCTGAACTGGCAGCGTGGGCGAGAGGTGGTGCTGACATGACATGCAACAACCCTCTACTACGCATCGACTGTCCCATTGATTTTCTTGACTGAAATAATTTTTCAGTTAAATTGCATAAATGAAATTCTGCTTATGACATCTGTCATCCGAAGGAACGCGTCTATATGGCAAGAAGACGCCAAATTGCGACTGCTGTGCTCATTCTCATTTGTAGTTATTGTAGTAATTCTTGCAATTTCTATTCCTGCCACTTACTATACATGCACAGCCTTAGAGGTGCTGCCACCTTCACATCAACCCTCCAACCTGTATCGATTTGGCGGGAAAAATTGCTATTTCTTTGTTTACTTTAGTTGGATTTGGATTCATTTATAGACACGCACATGCCATCACTTGACATTGGGGGTGACCAGGACTGGAAGTGAGGGCACTGAGGGATCGTGTAAAAACATACTGATGTGACAATGATTAGAGGAACTATTGAACATTGAGGCGACAATTTCAATGTGACAACAACAAGTTGTTTGCATTCCCTGAATCACATGCACTGCAAACTGTGTCAAATCCTTACGACATGCATTTTTGTGACCTGGGTCACTGGTAATATATTTGGAATCTTGGAGTAAGAAGTGGCGAGTTGGGATTGGCAACCTTTTCTCTTCCCATGAATGGAAACTATAATTGCAAAACAAATTGCTGATTCACTGAGGAGAATGAGTCAGTGATCTTAATTAAATAATTGAAGACCACAATTACATAAGGGCCTGTCACCGAAGCAGTTTGGTGGAGTGGCTATAGGGTCCGACTGCTAATCGGGAGGTCCTGGGTTCGAGCCCCGGGGCCGGCAACTCTAACCGTGGTTTTCTGTGGTTTCCCACGGTCCCTCCAGGAAAATTCCGGGGTTGCTTCCTAATTAAAAAGGCCACAGCCGCCTCCTTCCTTCCCTATCCTATCCCAAAAAGCAAGAGTTCCAGACAAAACAAAAATCCCCCCTAAAGAGGCTGATAACGGGGTAAGATATCACATAAGGGCCTGTCTGGCAATTTTTTACGTAAATGCTTTTATGACATATCGTACTTCCTCTGGTGGATGTCCATCATTATAAAATGCAAGAAGAGCGGAAATGTCACTAGTAATGCCTGTTTGACGAATGACGCCATCAGCACAACGGCAACGAGTCATACGATGCTGATGAACAAGGAATGGTCACTAGGCCACTAGGCGCATGTTTTTAATTGCATCTTCTCCTTTTCCTACCTCCTTTTCCACCTCAAATAGAAGAGATAGCTACTGGGTTTTGGTTCTGTCTTAATAACAATTAAACGATCATAAATAAGTCGATTGTAAAGCCATCGGCGGGCTATGGCAAAAATGTTAGAAGTTGAAACCATTGACAGTTAAAAAGTCAATTTCTTTTTCTTGACCACTTACTTCCCCAAAATATTCACAATCCATAGCGCAAGGTCACACGCACAGAAAGAGCCTGACCCAGATGAGTCAAAAGGTCATACAAGACCCTTATAACAACCAGTGGTGTGCAAGGTGCAAAAAGGAAGCAGTTTCACGGATTAATATGCTGTACAGTGAAATATTTAATTTGGTCATCAGGTCCGATGAAGTCTTGGTACGGACATTTGCGTCACAGCTCGCAGACCTTGTGTCCAGGCGGGAATGAGACCCTGTCGAGTATCATATTCCAGTTGATTCTGGCAAGTTTCCTGCTCTGATCCGGCGGCCAAAAGATGACGTAGTGCCTGTGATGCGGGATAGGCGGAGGTTCGTAACCCTCGTGAATGAGGGCCGCCATGTCCAGTGGCTGCCTGTCCTTTCGATTCGATCGCCTGACGGCTTCCTTAACGACTTTGTCGTTCTCAGAGCGCACCATTCGCTGAATTTCATCCTGAGTTGTCACGAAATCCTGAACAGGACGAGAAATGTTACAGATGACACTTTTTGATACGGCTACGGCTGTGGCTACTGTTACTGCTGCTGCTACATCTACTGTTCCTTCTACTGCTGCTACTGCTACTGCTGCTGCTACTACTACTACTACATATACTGTTCCTGCTACTGCTGTTACTGCTGCTGCTGCTGCTGCTACTACTACTACAACAACTACAACTACAGATACATATACTTCTACTACTGCTGCTGCTACAGTTACATCGACTACTACTGCTGCTGCTACAGTTACGTCGACTACTACTGCTGCTGCTGCTGCTACAGTTACATCGACTACTACTGCTACAGTTACATCTACTGCTACTGCTACAGTTACATCTACTACTACTGCTACAGTTACATCTACTACTGCTACTAGTACAGATATATCTACTACTGCTGCTACAGTTGGTACTATTACAAATACTACTACAGCTACAACTACTATTACTACTGTTACTGATACATCTACTACTACAGCTACAACAGCTACTGCTACAACTACTGCAGCTACTGCTATGAGTACTACTACCTCTACTGCTACAGCTACAGCTACTGTTTCTGCTGCTCACCAGGAAATCATTGAAATGGGGTGTCTCTTTGTTCAAGAGATTCTTGATGATGTTGCAGATGAGTCTGGCTCTGTCCACTGATTTCTCCATTCTGTGCCGGTTTCTCCTGGTTGCGTTTCCAAACAGGGCGTCAACTACGTCATGCAGCTCGTAACTTCGGGAGTAGACGGGAAGGTTGTGGTAGGCCAGGTCGATGGTGTTCAAAAAATATTTCACACACTTCTTGAACTCCTCCTTGTGAGGAGTTTTGTTTATAACCTGAAAAAAAAGTGATCAGTCCACAAAATTATTTCAAAGACACCAGAACTCACGTCTACAAGTATTAATGTGCTGAGGTCGTTGAGCTCATGACCTGCAATCACGATTCCGTCTGATTTTCCGCAAATTTCTTTCATCCACTGAATGAACCGAAGGACGACATCACTCATAGAACCTGATGTCAGGAACGACACTTTTGTTCGAGTGTTGTAGAGGAACTGCTCGCCTTTATCTAATTTGCGCATGGTCAGGTTGTTGGGCCGCCTTTTGTTGACCACAGGGGTCACGTATGGTTCAACATGTTCGTAGAAGGTAGAATCTCCTTCCAGGTGGCAAGCCCCAATAGTCACGAATCTGCTGAACATGTCGTGAGTCGTGGTATCGATATCGAAGCACACGGTCTGATAGTCGTAGATTTTCTCTACGCAGGTTTCAGATTTATCTTCAAATTCTATTGGTTTCGTGAAGGTCACAATATGATTCTTGATACCCTGGCAGTTTCCTTCTGAAATTTATGGTCTTATTGTATCATCAATTCATGGAAACAAACACTTACCTTTGAGTTGATCCTCTGCCTTTTCCTGATTCATTACTGTAATTTTCAGATAAATTTGGATGCCGAAATAAAAGTGAAGTGGTCGTGCCGAAAATTAAGTAAGCACTGATTCTATGGAAACGGTGCCCAAGGTCCCAAATAAACATGCGGCCAAAAATGCCAATCATACAACAGGATCTGGTCATTATTAATATCGTAAATCATACGTGGAATATAGGGTGAGACACCTTTGATGTGTAAGAAGCAGGGTTAATGACTTGTTCTTGGTTATGTAACAGAAGTAGAGTAGGCTGAACATAGTATAATTATTTAGCCTACATAATTATGACAATCAGGATTTTAATAAATTTAAACATTAAAGGTATAAATAACGAGATAATTTGGTTTGGGGCATATCCGTTCAAGTAGTAAAGTGAATATGAACATGGTTGTTGCGTAATATACTGTTGGCATGTGTGAGAGTCGGTGGGAGTCGATCGTTCAAAAGGCCAAGTGGTCGATGTGTGGCAAATTATTTGCTGAATTACACATGTCCAAGTTAGGTGTGGAATATGCCAGTTGAGGCTATTCAACGTTTAAAACATACCAAAATAATATATGTTAAAATTATGATTGATGAAATATCGGATAATAATCTAAAGCAACATGCAGGGGAGGCATGGTGGTCTGGTGGTTAGGCCACTGGCCAGCCAAGCGGGAGGCTGGGGTTCAAATCACTTGTGTGAAGTTGGCTCACCACCTACTGTACGACAGATGCACAAGAAAAGGAGTGACCCGGAAGGACCAAAGTCATATTGACCTTTGACCTTTTCTTGCGCACCATCTAAAATGAAGAGCCAGGAAATGTCGGCGATAGGGTTTTTTAAAGGTGTGGTTCAAAACTATCAGAGCAGTATTGTAGAGGAAGGCGTCCTAGTGTAATACATGTAGTGCCATTTTCGAACATGACTGTAATAGAGGGCTAGCCTTATACTGTGACCAACAGGAAGGGACAGTGGTTTCCACTGACTCTGTTCCAGCAGGTGAATATTATTTTCCATCAAGCCATAGCACAGTGCGTGGGTTAGTCATGAGGTCTATAAAGTACAGGGTGCTATTGGCCTGCGATCGATGGCCCTCACTTGGAGGCGTAGCATTTCTGCAAAGCACTCAGCAGTAGCCATTTAGCCTATGTATAATACACTGTTCTGTTGCATAATGGAGGAGATATACTTCCTTCGGCACGATGAGGTCAAGCCCATTCACAGATATAATCATATTTCAAGACACTTAGAATCAAGGGCTCTCTATTGATTAATAGCAAATTTTGTGTACATGTGCTCAGGGATAAATAAGTCACTTTCAGACAACCTGGAGAGCTGACTATTGCCACAGAGATAGCTGATCTTTACCCATACAAGAAAGTGAGTATGAAAGTTCTTATTACGTAACACAGCCTATAGTATACTGTAGGCATCAAAGGCAGGGATGTTCAGGTGTCGAGTGGTCGGAAAGCGACCGTGAAGGTTGCATAGGAACAGTGGTCGATGACAAAGTAGTAACTGAATTACACATATCCAAGTTAGGTGCAGGACATGCCTTTGGGTAGCATTAAGCAATAAAACATACCATAATTAAATATTTTAAAAATAACGGTCCTTTATTAGCGAGGAAAGAAACTCCATGATAACCAAGAATCTGCAAAATGCCTGATATGAAAATTATACTGGTTCTCTATAAGGTTGCCGATTCCTCAAATCACCAAGGTCAAGCAAGGTTGTGTGATCAATGGCAACTATTGCCTCCCTCGCTAAATGTAAATCAAATATATAAGGTTTATTAAGGGCCGGTTGCACCAGTCGCGGTATATGGAACGGTATATGGAAGAACCCTGCACCACGGGTACACGGTATATGCCATGAAAAATTCCCCGTTTATTGTGGCAGGGAGTTGTTTTCCCCGGAAATTAGCGACATTCCCTACAAGTGACGAAATATCTGCGTTCTTGTCCCCCATCAATATAGAAAAGAGTGAGACACGAACTTGATGACAACACTTACCTCGCTTAATCAGATGCGATGTTTTAGATGGAAAGGATATCGACGCTGGAGAAACACGAGGCCCTGTAAACCAACATTTTGTGGTAGAAAGGTGTGGCATATAATGGGGAAGTAGCCTTCATTTTGGAAACTACATAATAAATTCTCCCATATTTTTTGGATTTTTTTGGCATATTCCGTTTTAAGATATCAGTTTCAGTTCCGGAGTAATTGGGGTTTTTATGTAGGCTAATGGTGACGTCACTGTCAGCCTAGAAAATGTTGACGTCACGCGAAGTGAAATGAACGCAAAAATGGTGTTATAGAACGCGCCCCGTCATTGTTGTAAAATGCTTCGCTGTTGTTAGCAACCGTCCCATTCCGTGAGCAAGATAGCGGCCGGGGCGCGTATTTATTCCAGGTCGCTCAAGCCGCTTTGTACATGGCAGTGATGCCACCAGGTCGGAATTATCTGTCACCCGAATTCGGCACATGAAGGCGCCCCTTCTCCACCTCGATGGCCTACAGCCGCCTTGCGAATGCTTTCCGTCGTGTCCGCGGTTAATTCAAAGTCAAATTCCTCATATCTCGCAGTCAACCAGGCATTTCAGTGTACCCTTTCGATTGGCATCACCCGGCTGCCCCGGTTTTCCCGCCAATTTTGAAGGCACTTTTAAATGTGCCGTAATTTATCCAGTAATGTCATTTTGATGCAACAAAGTGATGGAATGTATGTTTACAGGCATGGGCTAGCTAGTTATGAACAAAAATCCCAAATCCCAGACCAAGGCTACTTCCCCATTATGCCACTACAATCACATAAATAAATTATGATAGCAAACACCATAAATTATGAATGATAACGTCATTATGAAGGGTAGAAATTCGTGCCATGTTGTTCATCTTTGTGAAGATATTTATATAACACCAAGCACAAAAATATATTATGAAACAGTATCGATAAATTTTAGGCATTGTGCATATTTTAAAAGTAGTTTCTTTGTTTTTTATTGGTTCATTATAAGATGCCAGAGTACCGAGAACCGGGAACAGCCCTTTTGCACTTTATGATGCGCCACTCCTGATGAGATAGTTTAGTTTAGTTTAGTTTAGTTTAGTTTAGTTTAGTTTATTTGTGTACCCAGCTAGGCAGATGCCCATATATGGGGGGCTCCTGATGAGATAAAAATGAGCCAACTCCACCACCAGAACCAGGAAACCACCCAGCAGGCCCAGTAGCCACATGTTGAAAATGGCTCCCAACTTGTCCGTTGTCATCACTTCATCTCGAACGTATGTCTTGGCAGCCATCTCTTCAGCCTTTAGGATCCTCCTCAGGTTGCGGAGGAAGTTCATGTGTGTCTCGTGCTTGATGAACGTGTCGAGTAAGTTGGTCTCCATAGACATGGCCACCACTTTTTTGAACATGTGAAACAGTTGGGTTTGGCCTTTTGAAGTACCCGCGAAGGCATAAGCAGAGAATCTATCGTCTTGGAGGTACTGGAGGTTCAAGGTCCCATCACTGCTCGTGTGAAGATACGTTTCGCGTTCCAGGAGAAGGTTCAATCCAAAGCAGACAGCGTTCTCTCTTCGGGACTTAAGCAAGCAATCTTGAATAGTGCCCTTCATTTTTATGCGTTTTAAGAACTCTATCGTAACGGAATCTAGAGCCTTTTTACCGTAGTTACTTATTACGAGATAGTTTAAAATATCCGCTTCCACATTCCAGTTGGAACCAATAATTTCCTGTGCAGTGGTCGGAACAAACTCCTTTGGGGGCCACGTCAAGAAAGACACTAGTTTGGCCTTGTACCCGGTTATGATCACTGTGACAAACATAAGAGTACACGCAGTGAATGTGATTGAAAAATGGGTTCCGGTGAAGTTTATATTCTGTTCTACCAAGGTGCGTAAAATGTGACCAACAGATTGTGGCATTGAAAGTGATCTCGTCGAGGTGCGTCTCCATTTGGATATATAAAGGGCGAAAATGAATAGAATTAATAAACTCCCAGCAATCAAAATCCAACCTAAGAGTGGGTAAGGCATGAAGATCACCTTCCATGTCACGATTCCTCGAGGGATTCTTGTCAGACCCGTTGCATGGGCGAACACATAAGCCTGGGGAATGTTCACTACAGAGTACGATTCAGCCGAAGCGAATACGATTGGTAGCAAATCAGACTTGTTCTGGACCAGGCTTCCTACCATCCCTCCCCATGTTCCGTTCGGGTAACGAGAGTCCAGCTCCACACGAAATTCCTCCGTAGTGTACTCAAATTTACCGACTAGAGCAGTTTCCGTAAATACTCCAATTCTCTGGTACAGGTCAAGAGTAATCTCACCCTCAGCCTCCTTCTGCTTCCTCGCAGCTGGTACATCAATGTCTACGTAATAACGACTTCTGATAATTCTTCCGTTCATCCTCTTGACATCGTAGTCTCGAAAGAAGAGATTCGCCATGCCTCCACCACCGTCATCGGATGGATCGAACACTCCGAGAGGCAGTGTTTGTGGGTATCCTCCTTGTGCGCAGTAGAAGCAGACCGTGTCCACCTTGATCCGCCCATCGGGGCCATCCCCTGTGACCATGACCTTTAGCCTGAG
>JYFJ02009276.1:0-10217 GCA_000934665.2 Catajapyx aquilonaris | reverse complement strand
GAAATTTCGTAGATCCGGCACTGGACCTAGCCCCCTGTGACTTCTGGCTATTCCCGAAGATGAAGGAACATCTGAAGGGCAAGCGTTTTGCGTCCGACGAAGAGGTCGCCAATGCAGTGCGTTGTTGGTGTCGTAAACAGCCAGCCTCATTCTTCTCTGACGGCATGCAAAAACTAGTGCGTCGATGGCGGAAGTGCATTGCCGTCGGTGTATGTATAATAAGGGGGCTTACCCGGCATAGCCATCTACAACCCCCGGCTCCATCAACAACTAATCACCGAATAGTGACAACATCAGAAACGACCAAGAAGAGCCAAACAAACCTGGATAAAACCGAAAACCGAAAAACCTTAAGGCGCGACCACAAAAGCAATTACGATAGGGCCTACTAACACGCTCAGAGACGCATACAAAAGGAATTACTAACACGCTCAGAGACGCATACAAAAGCAGTCAAAAAGGAGGAGGAGGAAGGCAAGAATGGTACTGGACTCCGATTCTTCAGAAGGAAAGGGGGTGGTACCAGATAGTTCTACTTTGTGCAGTGAGCGCTCCACAGCACCAGAAGTGAGAGTGCAGGAACAAGTGTCATCACGCAGGGACAACAGTGAAACCGAGAGCCATGAGCCTTCCCAAAGCAGACACAACATCAATGATGGAAATGAGATACGTAAGGCATCTCATAGTGGGCACAAGGCTACCAATAAGGACGATGATGATGATGTATTACTATCTGAAACCGAAGTACAGGAACAATTCATTGCCATCAATAATGACACCAGAGGGGAAGCGATCCTACACGGCGACCTAGGAAAGGGAAAGAAAAGGAAGAAGGAATGCAGACCCCCAGACCAGGACCTTGAAAAGGACAACAGCTGTACCAGTGGAAAGAGGATGAAGAATTGGGGCAGACTGCCAATCTCAGATTCTTCAGAGGAAGAGGGAGGGACAGTCAGCACCGTAGATTTGCGCAGTGATCACCTTCCTAGTGCATATATTGGACAACAACGCCACCATTCCAAACATGGAACTGAGGATGGGCAATGTCAGACCTTATCTGGAGCTAAGCCATCGAATAATGGTGCAGATGTTGGACGACAACGTCCCAATCCCAAACGTGTAACTTGGGATGATAATTGTCAGTTCTTACCTGCAGCTAATTCACCAAGTAATGATGCACAACTGATATATCCGAGTATATCAGCGTAATGATAAGACGCCAAGCACTTCACACTTGCCCAGGAGGTGGATTATCAAAAATGTCGTAAGTCAAATCATAATGAAGTGACTACACACTACCCACAAAATTAATGTCATAAATTGGCTCCCAACATAACTCTTAAGCAGACCCTTATTCATCACTAATATATATTAGCCAGAGACTTTGAATGTGCTGAAGAAAAATTCAACAACTGAACAGCGAGGAGGACATCTTCCTCTGAATCAAGGGATTAGATTATTAGAATGCGAAATAACTTTCGTATGAACCATAATATCTCAGCTGTAATTTACTTCGTCTTACAATGACAAGCTCCATATGACAAAAACCTTACTTCTCACAGTTATTATTATTATTAGTAATACTCTAATAAATTATGATTCAAGATAATTCTAAATACACCAGGATCAGTTGACATTACTAGAGGACGAGTGTCGGCCATTAATCGGCAGGGTAGTGTACTCTCTCGAATAGGACGGTGGTCGTCGCATGGCCCTAAAGAAAATGTAGAGTAAGGAAAGTTGAGACGAGAATTTTAAAATAATCTCGATAAAAAAAGCGGTACAAGTTCGCCACAACCCCTTTGCAACACAGCCCGTGACACCTCATAAGAAAAGAACAAGTTGACGCCACTGGGCTTAATAATAATTTCCTAGGGATCCTAGGGATCTGCAAAAACTCATGTGCATTGTTTCGAAGGTATAACTTACCACATGTATTTCGAATAGTTAGCTGCAACTTTTTAAACACCATCATTGGGCAAGACATGTGACAGGAGTTAGCAGAGAATTGTCACCCTGGTATGGATTGCCACATCAAGACCATCGTGATGCTGTGCATATTTCGAAGGTAGACCACGTGCGTTCTCCATCCCACAACCACCCGGCGCGGCGCCCCACAGATTTTTGGTTGGTGTTTGTCATTATTGCATGTCTAGGTGGGCCTGGTGCTTATGCATGGTAGTGGTTGTTGATGGCTTATGGGAGTGGAGAGGCTGATTGTTGGGGCAATTTGAGTTACAGCTTCTGGGTTTGTTTTGTGACCATGGACTCGTCTTATTTCCATTTCCAGGTATAGCTTGCAACCATGGAGCAGATGGGAGGAGAGCGGGGGGNGGGGGGGAGCAGAAGCCCCAGAACAATGACACCGCAGCAGGACAACTAGGTCAATTATGCATCCTTCCATCAACTTACACTGGCGGCCCGAGATATATGAATGAGCGTACACAAGATGCAATGACATACGTCAGACACTATGGACGGCCTGACTTATTCATTACCTTCACTTGCAACTCTATACTGTAAGTGGAACGAAATGGTAGAAGAGCTTCTTCCAGGTCAAGCACCTATAAGTAACTGCCACTAGTCACTTCCGAGCAATTTCATACCCATTTTATTCCTTACCCAATTGATGGCAGTGTAAAATGTAAACTAATAGATAGACAGTATAGATACAGAAACAGATGTTGCATACAGGGAAAGTTTTTTTGTTTGTCAATCGATGCCAACCGGTTTCCATGCCAACTACGGCATTCAACACTCTGCCAAAAGGGCCATGATACCAACAATGATTTTGTTCATTGTTGATTACTATGGAAACAGGCCGTACGAAGAACGGGTTCCGCTGTTAGTACTGTATAAGATATAACCAACACCTCCCACAACTGCTCGATCTCCAGGCATGTGCAGAAAGACGCCGAGAGAGAGCCGACGTTGGCAGCGACTGCGTCTGGAGGGACAGCGCGACGTCCACTCGCCCGACCCCCTCCAACTATACCAACAATCGAGGAGAAAATCAGATGAAGCCTCCTTCACCTCCTTGTGAATGGGAGCAGCGACGACCCTCTCTGCGAGGAGACTGACAAAATCATGAAATCCCTGGACATCAATGAATCCTGAAACAATTCGATTTGAAATATTTGACACAAGCATGTTAATGCACCTATGGTGCATAAACAGGGCTTGTGGTGGGTGCACCTTCGGTGCATGCGGTAAGGGTACCCGTAGCGAGCAGTAACTGTACAGGAGCACCACCTGGCAGCGTGTGGAACACCCTCTAGCGAAAGGTGGGGGAATGTGTGTGGGGAGGGGGTGCTATAGATGGGTCGTTATACGATCGCAACCATCGCGCAGATCACGTGCCGCAGTATATGCAATCCTGGAATGAAGCGCGATTTGTGGTTAGGCAGGATATGAGCTGAAAAAACGTGGCCCTTATTTCTAACACTGGCCAAGATCCAGGAAGTATGGCCGCCTCCAAGTAAAGCTTTCGGATGATTTCGAGGCAGATATCTGCACTTTACCATGGCGGCGTGTCGCAAAGTTGGCTTGGACCCTCCTGAGGAAGTAGGCGATGACCCTCGGAAGAGGAGGACGTTGAGAAGCCAAACACGAGAAGTCGTCCATCGGGTGTACACTTACTTCAAGAGAGAAAAAGAAGCTGGTGGGCCCCTCTGCGACGTTGCCAGAGCTACCGAAAGAACAGCTGAGGCCACGGGTGTAAAGGGACGCGATTGCATTTCCCGCCGGAAACTTGGCAACGTTGTGGAAAGGGGGCGTGTCCTGCGCGAATGGACGTCCAAAAGCGGTTGCGCTCATTTATTGACCCATCTATAAGCAGGGATATAGTCAGAGATGTGACGCACCCAGTGGGGAGAGAGATTACGTCCAGCGGACAAATGCAAACAAACATCGTTGACAGTATTAGGTGAAATATTGTTGTTCAAAGGGCAAGAGATCTTCGGGCTGGATGTCGTGACTACGGTATGGCAGGGGTATTTATAAGGCTGCCTAGCTACTGGACGAGGAAAGAGTGAAGAAGATGGGTCGTAACATTATTGCCTTCATATTTTGCACCTAACAGGTGGAGTCCTCATTGCGTAAATAGTCTAGAAAATAGTTGCGTTTATAGCAAAAAAAAAACTTTCAAGCCATGAACAATGAGCTCATGCTCTATTTAAAACTGACAACGCTGGTGATTACATCGGTAGACCAATAACAGGACCAGGATCTCATCCATCAACTAGTGACCAGAGAGTAGTGTTTCCTTGAACCATTTTTTCTCTAATTGATGTCTATACCAATGAGTCGTTGGGTTACCCTCCGACTTATTGTCTAGATCTCTTGGCGACGGAAGGACAAGTTCGGTCATTGGAGTGACAATGCCTATGACAGTGAAGGAGGACCTGGAAACATACGCATCACCTTCTCATTAGACGTGTGTTGGATGTTGGGTCTGAGCCAGCCTCTGACTGCCAGTATTCACGAGATGGAGTCCCTACTTCATTGGTGGTGTACTATAGTGAACACTACAGGAAACACATCCGATACCCAGGGCTTCCAACCCTTACGACAGATCATGAAGGAATTGCCAAGCATATCCCTCTTGAGCTATGTCACGTCAAGAAAGGGCAGGGAGTCAACCAAGAGATGCCACCGAATGACCAGATAGATGAACAGAAGGAACCAAGCATTATTATCACAGGCATTTTTGGCTCTTATGACCAATGTCAGGTCAGAATGGGAGCCACTAATTTCACAACACGAAATATACCATATTTTAAAATCATATGCTCAATATATTGCTGCTGATGAAGTTGTAAATTAAAACATAATAATTAAAAAGTGGGTTTAGTTTTCGCTTAGGATCGACAGATCAAGTTCTGAAATTAAATAAAAAGTAACACAATTTTTTCACAAATTGATCCAAATGATTCCATTTTGTGAAATATTTCTCCAGGTATTACTTCAGGTTACAGCCAAACTCGACTGGAATTACCTGACAGGTCTGAAGGTGGCATAGAGGAAACCTAACTAAATTTTACGTGCACTTTACATTTATTGCGAAAGAACATTTGCTATCTCATGAAATTGATGATTTCATTACATTGTTTTTCCAGTTTTATTGATTCATCCCCAACAACCTACTTTTAATAATGGAATAACAAATCCTCATCACCAACTTTTGTAGCTTAAAGACTTCTTGAAGTATATATTATGTATATTACTGTATACTTACATACCTTTAAGGGTTCTCCTGTCACTGACTGTAGCTTGTAACATCGCTATCCGTACTGTTGTCAAGCATGTCGGTGTAATTTTAGCATATTTTGAGTCATTGACACGAATTTCCATGTATTTTCCCTGTCTACAGGCTAATTTCCAATTTCCCTGTGTTTTCCCTGTGTTCCCTGTTTTCCCTGACTGGTGGTCAACCTGTCATACGAAATGCTCTATTTCAAAAGCTGGGCGAAATACTTCCTCCAAGCCTCACCCAAGCCCTCCCGGGCCTCGGCCCTGCCCATACCTGAAAAATGAAAAAGATACACAACACGGCAGTCTGAACCAACGCAAAATGCACAAGAGTAACAACGAGATACTCCAGGCGATATTGCTGCACGGCAGACAGAATTCACCTGCTGCATATGTATTAATGAACAGTTTATTCGAGGGGATTCCCGGTATGGATATAAATATTGGTTCTGAAGGTATAAAGACCTTGAGTGATGGTCGGTCACATGTCATACGTAATTGTCAGCCAAATTAATATAGTCCACATATAGCAGTGAGGTCAGTATTTATTATTATTCATTCTTATTCAGTGAGAAGCCAAATCAACTAAGACTGACTGGCTGAAGATGACATGACAGATGAGTAGGACGGAAAAGGATCTATCCACATATGAAATACCGCACTCTGCTTCCAATTAGGTCCACTATTTAGTAATTAAATCTAAGAACACAACATGCGCAGATATGACACAGCAGAGATGCAGATAATTCAAGAAATCCGATTATAAAAGTTATGACCCAAGTAGTGGGCAATACACAACTGAGGCGAGGGAACAGGCAGTGTAGGTAGGTTTCATGCATTAAAGTCCACATCTCGATTCATGTGTAAATATGAAAGTAGAATTTATCGTCCATCACCTGGTCCGCTACGAGTAGCTATGACGTGAAGCACTGTAACATACTATCCCCCTTTGGACTCTCGCAGCATATTACATGTCCTTTCTTTTTTGCCCTCACATATCTTATCTACCTTTTGACGTGAATGAGTCTTTAAAATCGGATCCGCATGGGGGGGCATGGAGGCAAACTCGAGGAGAGGTGATCAACTTACCAGTGGACGTGAACACAATGGTGCAACAGTTGCCCAGAGCACTAGACGATGACTATGGCATCAACATTGAGAAGAATTTAATACACAAGTCGACTTATCTCAGTGGTTTCGTTACGAAGGGGGTTGTAAAGTCCTGGCGTCGTTACTTGATCGATCAGCCTCTATACAAGCACTTCAATATCAGCATCGATTGGCATGCTCTTAGGTGAACAACTTACTGTCGAAGACGACGAATACATGGACTTGCAAGATGCAGTTGAGCAAATGATTAGTAATCGAGTCCCAGAGTCAGAGGTCAGACCTACTGGCTAGACAACATACCTTGCTTTGCAATGAAGATATGTGCTTATAGATATAGAACCGGGACAGAACAAGAGACCTATGAATTTGATTTACGATGCTTACGCTGAGTAGTTATCATTCCCGCATATCTACTACAGAGTGGCTCGAAGCTTCAGCCTTAACATATCGGTGACACCGTACATGATAGCCACAAGTGAGATCAGACGAAGCGATCGGAGAGGAGTGACACCCAACCATCGCTCTGCCTCATGATTTGCTCAGAAGAAAAGTAGTTGAGAGACTGCCATATAGTACAACACCACCGGAGACATTTCTGCCGTACTTATAAACCGGAGTCGCATTCACAGGTGGCAGTTGTCTCAAGTCACCGCAGATGATGATGTTCATCCCACCGACTTTGGGTGCGCTTCGGGTTGGACGTCCTTTTTGGACGCTCCCATGTTTATAGGTTGTACAAACCCTTAAACACTTAAAAGTTCTGCATTGTACAGTTCACATCCACAATGACAGTATGTGCCGATGTTTTGTTTTATTTAGTGGGAAGGAGCCAAAACCACTTCGAGTATTGTAGGGACGATAGTCCCTATAAGTAAGATCGTCAGGTAGTTTTCCAACAATTAATTTTTTTGCCTTGTTGGGACGATTTTGTGCCGAGCTCTACAGGCCTTATCATTGCACACAGAGACTTCAAGTTTTGAACATACCTCCGTACTGCAATAACTTATCCCCCTAACCTCTATGCAAATTAGCCTATTTCATCTCACAGCCAATTAAAAAATTAAATAAGAAATTAAATAAAAAATCAATTAAATTAAATTAATTTTATTTTCTAATTGCCACGCAACTCATATCAACAAATACCTCGCGTAACCCACGCCATTTCGTTTCTATAGAACTGACACAACTGATTGCTATAGAGGCCGAAGCATAAAAATTAACCTCAACAGACATTACGAATTGAGTTAGCGAATTGGAACGTGTGACTTCTTCCTATAGGTAACGGATTTCTTAGAGTGAACAGACACGCCCCCACGGGCGAACCAATGGGGTCGCCTGTATGACCGTGCGTCACAGTGAGGTTGCCAGGTGAAATACATAAATGTAATTAACATGCGTATTTTAAAAATGAATTCGACCGATATCAATTATTTGGTTCTGACATAATTTATGAACACTAAAGCATTATTTAGAATAGCGTAATAGAAAAATTAAAATCAGCAACCTTGCCACATGGGGACTACTTTCAAGGCGAGAGACAAAAGAGCATCGGGATCCGTGCCCGCGTAATTTCGAAGCATTGTTCGAATCCAAGGCAACGGTGTTCCAATATCTTCTTTTCACTTCTTTTCGGCGCGCATAAGCACCATCGGAATAAGTTGTCCGGCTCTGGCGGAGAGATACCCATGTACATGTTGTCATGGTGCCAAAGTGGTGGGGGAGGGAGGAGAGAAGTTTGTTTGGGGGCGGGGCCATGGGCCCAGCAGTTCACTCTAAGAAATCCATTGCCTTTATCATGTGACATCTCATATTCATGTCCGGTAAGTCGAGCCGAAAAACTCGGTACAATAACACAAGAATCAGGAGGTTATTCATAAGAAGCAGGCCGTCTAGCAGCATCTTCTGGCCGAGGTGCGAGTGGGCCTATAGTAGTCTCCGAGTCAACCCTCCATCTCTTGGCAAGCAGGGTCCGCACCACGCTGGCATCCAAAGACAACAACGAAGCATGCGTCAGCATCTACAGCAGGTGCAAGGCGGAAGGATTGAATCCCGTGTGCCTCCTCCCAACCAACGACATGTGCCACGAGTTCAACCCATTGGTTCAACCACCGTATGCTTCGTGCGTCGTGCCTGGATACTGTCCTTCTGGAGGCAGAGGACAAGGTCACAGCAGGCAACAAGGCTGGCTGGAAGAGGGGAAGCAAGCACCTAGACTCCTAGAGAGTCTGCGAGAGGACGCCTCGCGTATACGGCCGGCCTCGAGACTGTCCTCATCCTGGGAGTTGGATGCCGCGTCATGCTGCGACGCAACATCGACGTGAAGGAAGGACTGGTGAACGGCGCAATGGGCTGGAGGATGGAGAATAACCGCATCATCTCGTCAGTCAAGATCAACTTTGACAACATCCCAAACGACGAAAAGTCGATCTGCAGGTGTGTTGTCAAGTTCGAGCTCGGCTCCAACATATACGCGGAGAGGAAACAGTTTCCACTGATACTAGCATACGCCATCACCATCCACAAAATCTCAGGGGCTCACTCTGGATTCCGCTTTGGTGGACCTCAGCAAGTCCGTGTTCGCAAGAGGAATGGCGTACGTCGCGCTCTCGAGAGTCCAGGCGCTGGACAGACTATACATCCTTCGCCTAGATGAACGCTGCATCAAGGCCGACGTGAGCTGCGTGAGGGAATACAATAGACTCCATTGCTCTTCTCCATTGCTCTTACCCAGGAAAACAACGAAGCGGCCACATGAAGTCTCCTCCGCATCAGAAATATCACTTAGGGGGTTCGACAATCCTAGTCCAAATGTTTCTTGCTCTGCCAACGCTGCCTTGGTATGTCCCTTCGCGCAGCCAGACCTCAGGACAAGAATCTCGGCCTCGAAGGGAAGCAGCAGCGTTTCAAGGGCCCTAAAAACAGCTCTCGCACAACACCGACCTTCTCAGCGTCCCCCTGCGAAGAGGAGAGTATCCAACACAACGGCACCGGCCACTAATGACGTCGTCGCTCCCTCGTCATTCGGGGTCAGAAGAGCTAAGGGTAGAGGATTCGACGGGGAGAAACAGCAAGACTCTTTAGAGTTCATCCAATTCCTGTTCAGAGATTTGCCTGTACCTACGATGAATATGAGTGTTCCTTCTGCCACGCCAGATGGGAAGGGGCAGAGGAAACTCGGCGGTATCTCTCTCTGATCGTGCCGAGAGAGTGTGTCTCTCTCTTCGTCCTGTTGCAGCAGAGGGACGAAGGAGTACCATGCCCGTCTTGTAAGTGCACTGGGGTAGCTGCCAAGACCTGCATTTTAAGTAACGTACAAGGTTGCCTCATCCTGCACCTTGAACGTCACGATCAAAGTGGAGGGGAAAGGTCCCACGCCAGCATAACAGATTTCGACCTAAGTGACCATATATCAATTGGATTCAAGCAATTCAAAAGCAGTGCAATCCTATTACACCATGGAGTCTCAATGAATTACAACCACTACACTGCTTTAGTGAAGGGTGAAGGTAGTTGGCTACACGACCAGCAGATGACCACTACTTCGGATCCGAGGAGAATGATTAGGGACGCAGTCTGCATATTTCTCCTACCTCTCTGAAGGCTGATACAACTCATCCTTCTTAGTTTCAAAATAAAATATGTGATACGTAAGAAAATTATTTATTCCCATTTTCAAAACCATTATAAATTTTTTTCAATCATACACAACGAATGCAATTTGCATCTCTTCTAAACATGATACATTAATGAGTATAACTACTTGTTCATATTGCTTTGTCAAAAAATAACTGCAATTATCACAAAAAACAATCCCTATGGAATTGTAAAAAAAGGAAAGTAAGATCTAAGTGACGGAT
>JYFJ02009271.1:0-10315 GCA_000934665.2 Catajapyx aquilonaris | reverse complement strand
CCCCCGAAAACATTTCTGGATCCGCGCCTGAATCCATGGCAATCCATGGCTTCCGAGTTCCTAAGCACGGTTGAGTTTGGGTAAGTCGGCGGGTCAGGACTGCCACATGAGATTGGTTCAGGCCTTCAGGGAAGTTATAGGCCTACAGTGGTGCGGCCATAATATATTATATTAACTTTTTGTTTTTTGGGCGTAACTTTTTCCAGAGTGATCCGATTGAGCTGTAATTCGAATATGTTATGCACAATCGCATTTAAAGAGAATATATCAGATTTGAAGAATTTCTGAGTTGTAGAAGAAAAATAAACAATGTTTTTGTTTATTTTTTCACGTATGTCAAAATTCAACAAAATCTTCAACAACAACAGCAACAACAACACGACATTTCCCTGTGAGGGGTAGTCAGCGATGAAGGGAGACGCAAGCTAACCCAACATATGAACTAATAAAACTCATGTGAATAAACCTAAAAACAACCTGTCCCACCCCCCACCCCTGCCCACCTCACACATCACAAAATCTTCAAACAACCATAACTATGAAAACTCAACCAAATGCTACAAAACTTGACAGGCTAATCGCTCACATCTTGTACTTGGTCTGATAACCCTTGGCGTCGATGACAGCTTAATATCTGCGAAGAATATTGAGGAGACCAACTCGTCCAACCCAGATTGTCGAATCTTCTCTCATTCTACCTCCAGTTGCTTGTACTTATCTGTGGTATTGGATGCTATCTTGTTCTTCAGATGACATCCCAGATCCTCCCATAAGTGCTCCATAGGATTGGGGTCCGGAGATCGGCATTGGCCAGTCCATTATGGCCACCCTCTTCTGGTGCAGCCAAGTGCGGACGCANGCGTAATTAATGTTAATTAAAGACAATTTAAATTTAAATAGCCGTAATTAAAAAGTTAAACATGATAAAGTAGTCGAAACCGGGGAAAGTAGTAAAGTACTGGCGGGGAGGGAAAAGCGCGCCGCAGGCGAAAATTTTTTTTTGGTTCAAGGTCACACAAGTTTTGGTGAATGTAACCTACTGGGAGATTTGAATAGGTGTATATGTGGTTAAATTGGTATCACGTTTTTCATGGAAGTGGAATTGCAGAGTAACATTGGACTTGACAAAATAATGGTACTTTTTGCGTACCATTATGGTACATGGTACGGAACCCGAAATTATGGTATGAATACCATAATTATGGTACATCTGGTAACACTGCATGACATCTTCGAGGATATCCCTGCACACCTCCTTCGTCAGGATACCGACATTTCGGTGCAGGGGAGCGACTCCAAGGAAGCTGAAGCTGCCCAATCGTGATATCAACTGGGTACTTTATAATTGATGGTGCGGCGTCCTCTGGTTAGACGAATCGAAGTGTCTGCTGTTTGGAACTGATAGAATAGCCTACGTTCGGTGTCCACAAAGGTGGGCATTAGCTCAGCTAATCAGCTAACAGCTAAAAGCTAAAATAACTTTCCGTTAGCTGATTAGCTGTTTTCTCTAACGGTTCGTGCCGCTAGCTGACTAATTAGCTCCCACTAAATTAGTGCCGCACTGCAGCTAAATAAATCCCGCTAACAAAATTCATTCGTGTTCCTGTCTCGCTGTCTGTTCCTTTTTAAAGTTGCATTGTTTCCACTCCAGGCAGGGATTAAAATAGTCCAGTTTTACAGGGCTAGGTGCCGGATTGTAAACTCTCTGTCTACCTGGCCAAAACTTATTTTCCGATCACTTCGGTGCGCGGATTACATTATAGATACCAGTTTTTTAAATATAAATTTTGCCTTGCCTGTCTTGTAGCTTTCTTCAGAGACAAATAAACTTTTTTCCTCTTTGGATTTGTTTATTACTTTTTGTGCGGAACAGTAGCCTAAATAACTAAACAAGGCGTATGTGTATCAATGCTCTCTAGGCTTTATCAGCTTAGGTCTGTTTTTTAAGGGTCATGGAGCAAAAAAAAGGAAGTTAGCTGTTATCTGTTAGCATTAGCTTTAACTAATTTTCTAGACATTTAGCATTAGCTATTTAGCAAATCCAATTTTTTGTAGTTAGCTGATCAGCTGATTTTTCGGTTAGCTGTGCCCACCTTTGGGTGTCCCGCAGGTGACCAATTCGATCTCAAGTACTAGATGGTGACCAACAAGCAAGGGGGAGGATCCATGATGATCTGGGGCCGCTTCAGCTTCCATGGAGTCGCTCCCCTGCACCGAATTGTCTGTATCCTGACCAAGGAGGTGTGCAGGGATATCCTCCAAGATGTCATGTGCCCATGTGCAAGGAGTGCGTTTGGCCAATCTCTCCTGTACCAGCAGAACCCAAAGCACTCCTCTGCGTTCGTCCTCACTTGGCTGCACCAGAAGAGGATGGCCATAATGGATTGGCCAAGCCGATCTCCGGACTCCAATACTATCGAGCACTTACGGGAAGATCTGGGATGATATCTGAAGAACAAGAGAGCATCCAGTACCACCGATAAGTACAAGCAACTACTGGAGGAAGAATGAGAGAAGATTCCACAATCGGGGTTGGACGAGTTATAATAATATAAGTTTATATTATGACCGAAGCAGTTTGGAGGAGGGGATATGGTGTCTGACTGCTAATCGGGACGTCCTGGGATCAAATCCTGGGACCGGCAACTCTGACCGTGGTTTTCTGTGGCAGCCCACGGTCCTTCCAGGAAAATTCCGCAGTTGCTTCCGTAATTAATAGGTCACACAGCCGCTTCCTTCCGTCCCTATCCTATCCCAAAGAGCCCACAGTAAAATAAAAAAAGCAAATAGTTCCAGGCAAAACAAACTTCCCCCCTAAAGAGCCGATGGCTGATAGCGGGGTATGAATTATTAATTATTATAAGTTTATATGACTGAGTACGAGATTCAATTTTCGGTTGCGGTTCTCCTTCTCTCTGCTGCAATTCGCTCTTGATCATGAACACTAAATTACAGGCCTGTCGCATGTGAATGAAATATGGAACAATGATGTGTATATACTCGAATTTCAGATGTCTACGGTCAAATAACGACTATTTTTTTCTAGTGCTGCAAAAAAAGGAATGATAGTCCAAGAACGTGCACAGGTCGTGACTGCTCACTCTCTCCATAGGAGTATTGCCAGGGAATGTTAAGGGTGTATCAACTAATTAGCGTACAATAGTTCATATCAGGATGCACGAACGTGGAGTATTCACTTACATCAGTGAGACCTATAAACGCGAAGCAAAATACATGACACCAATTACGGCTCAACACCCATGTATAATACCCCGCCGCATTACTTGTCAGGTCACTACCATAAATCGGAGCTGGGATCTGGACGCAGCGACAAAACAACTTATGCCCTGCTCAATTGAGTAGTTGCACCACTTATTATACTTGACCCGATACTAATGAAGGGGCAGTGAAGGACAAAAAAATCTTGAATAATAGATGTCCGCTGATAATAATTGATAAAGCAGCAATGTACAAATCTGTCTTTTCACGATGGGCAGTGAAATATTATTCAGATCTGATGATAAACAAAAGGAACATTAGACCTCTAAAAGGCAGTTCACCATTCCTATATTGTTTTGGTGCATGTGACAGTGTGTAGACTGAATACACTGGTTTTGTCATGTGGGAGGTTGCGGATCATTGGTAATTTTCCAACCATGTAGCAACATACTGCTGTACAAAAAGTTGTGTAGGTTGATTAAAATATTGTAAACATTAATTATTGTAGTGTATATGTTCTCCATTTTTAACGGTTATGCCAAACATATTTACATAGCTTGATCAAATGAAAACGAGAATAATTGGGCCGTTTTTTTTACAAACTCGCCATTTGGGATATTCAGGACAGGAACTATTGCGGACTAACATAGTCCTCATAACTTTTAAAAGCACTTTGGTTACGTAAAGGGGAGTCAAACTCGGACAGCATCCGCTGTGTAAAGATAACGGCGCCCATTCAATAAAGCTGCAAAGGAGGAGGAGAGAACTCTTCTTACCCGCCTGTACGTACTGTACAGTATGCCCCTCTTGCAAAATACAAAAGATAGTAGTGGAATTCAATAATTTATAATTAGTATAGTAGCTTATAGTGTACAGTATTAGACAATGCATTCAGAATAGACTCTGAATTGCAGTTTACAACAATAGACAATACAGTCTTAACACTACACACTCATACAGTAGGCTAGGCTGGGAGTTGCAGGGGGCTGAGTGAGATTGTGCCATCGCATTTCTTGGACAACAGTTCACCCTACCGCGAATTTTACTCGGCATTGCCAAACTTGACCAGGCCTCAATGTATAGTGAAACATACCAAAATTCGCTCGTTTGCGCCCGCTGCCACTGTTGTCCAAAAATGTGCTGGCACAATCTCACCTCGTTTTACGGTAATACGCAAGTTACACACATAAACTGTATGTCTGGCGAAAGCTCGGAATGACCTCAACCAGGAGGTTTCATTACTTTTCCACTAAGTCACCATCCCTAGTTACACTCATGCGCCAACGTCGCACCAGTTGTTGCAGCCCGTCGCGTCGGAGAAAAAACCAGGCTTCTTCTTCAGGCACCAGCAATACACATATGGTTGCACCTCCACATCACTGGTGTAATGGTGTCCCTTCAGGTATCCTTTCAGGTTCTTGAAAAGGAAAAAGTCGGAAGGTGAGCGATCCTAGATCTGTATATGGCGTCTGATGCTGCAATGCATCATGCATTTGTTGGGCATGCGTGGATTAGCATTGTCCTGGTGGTGGATTGTCATACAGCCCGGTTCTCTTACCTTGTGACATTTTCCTTTTCGCAAAGCCGAAAGAACACCAGAAGGCGTACACCATTACACCAGTGATGCGAAGATGCATGCAGATGTGCATTGCTGGTGCCGGGAGAAGAAGCCTGATTTCTTCTCCGACCGTATGTAACAACTGGTACTATGTTGGCGCATCCGTGTGGAGCATGAAACTTCCTGGTAGAGGACATTCTAAGCTTTTGCCAGACATACACAGTTTATGCGATTATCTTGCATATTATTGAAGTTATCGCATAGGAGGCAACACTTTCAAACCAACCTCGTAGCATGCCTTATATCGTGTTGTAACGGTTGTAACATTCTTAGAGTGACTCACCATCCATAAAAACGTTACCATTTTTCCTCAATTTTCTAAGTTAACTTCACTCCAGTGCGGGGAATCAAGGACATGGGGTAAGGATAGGGATTTTTTGGGGAGGGAACATGGGTACAAGTGCATTGTCTCAAATTGGGTCATGTGCTGTTCCCCAGGAGGCTAGGCTGCCAGACACATCCAAGGCGTGGGTCAGAGACCCTCCTGACGCAGGTGAAAGGGAACTCCCAGGCGGGGATTGAACCTGGGACCTTTCACTCAGCAAGCCGAGACGTTACCATCTCGGCCACCACACCTCCCCATTGAAGGGTAAATTAAGTAGGAGCTTTCATTTATACTGTAGCCTATCTATATCGCTCAAAAACATAGAGACGATTTTGCATTTGATTCCAGTGCAGGCTGCACTTGAGTCAAATGCAAAACCGTCTCTATATGTTTTTGAGCGATATAGTACATCTCAGTTGGCACCCTTGAGTGACTATCGCACTACCCCCTCAGAAATCAGAGTATTAGGCTCCATAGAAAGCGCCACATATACATGGTGATTTTTACTAATATGCCATCCGTTTAGCAGCGGATTTGGTGGCCCAAGTCTAAAATGTAGGGGTGAAAAATGTCGCGGTAGGCCTATACCAACCTGTAACGACGTAGACGACCAAGCACGTTGACCTGTCCCTAAACACACCCGACAACACACGCTTTTGAAAACACCACTAGAGCAGTTTATTTAACTAACTAACAAATACGGTACTGTGAAACACTCTCTTATGCTAGTCACACATCATAGAAGGGTGGCATTCGTGGCCCTGTTCTTAAAGCGCCCCCTGATCCTCCTGCGCTTTGCTTCTCCCACGTAAGACACATTGGAAGGTCCAGCTCCAGCCGCCCCAGTACCCCTGGCTTCCTGTATCAGGTGGGGTGGTATAGGATCATACAGGGCAATCCCCATAGGAGAGTGCAAAGGTGATTCTCCATGAAGTGTCTGACCATCTCCTCCCTGGAATCCAGAGGAGGTGGTGTTGGGAATGACAGTGCTCGTAGTCTCCTTAGTATCTCCGCATTGTATACGGTCCCACGGGCAGAGACGGATCCAGTCAGATCTCCAAGATATTCAGGAGCTCCATAACATGGTGGGTGAATACTTCTCGCGGGGTCTCCGCTTTCTTGCCTTGATCGTCAATTTCCATCCCTTTCTCCTGGTGAGGCTGCAAGCAGAGAATAGTCAAAGTTCATCGATCACATTTTGAAAGCACTTGAAATATTATCTTGCGCAGAGCCCACGCCTTTTGGACTGCATCTATTGTATTCACAGTAGTTAGGCACTGTGGATAATGTAGGCCTATAGTATACTGTAGTTCTTATATTGAAGCGTCCATTGAATAGTCCAATCTGTTTATTTACAGAACAATACAGTATACAGAAGTTTTTCTATCCAAGTTGACGATCAGAAAAGTGGGGATGAAAGATTAGAGTGTTGATGAATATTATTTACCTCAGGAGATACAAAGTCAGCTGCATGCAAAAAGGTAAATGATTACCCAAACCTTGTACTGTAATGTAATCAATAACAAACTGTAGTAACTGGTTGCCATGGTAATCAAACCTGGACAAACAAAAAAAAACTTGGCACACAGTACACTCAATGTGTGGGAAGTGCGTAAAAACGGGTAAAACGGGCACGAAATGGATGAAATAGTTGTAAAAGTGATTTTAAAATGGACAAACTTTGACTTTTATAATAATAGAGATGCATGATGTTATTGTCCAGGAGGGCCCCTGGTCTTAGGCCCGCCGCAAACGTGGGGTTTCGGGAGGAGAGAAGTTGTCTGGAGCCATATACTCGTCAAGGTCACTCGCAATCGACAAAGTCGATTGACGTCAAAATGACATCGCCAATGCCGACCAGGGAAGGGGGAGGAGAATTAGCGACGTCATTTTGACGTCAATCGACTTTGTCGATTGCGAGTGACCTTGATGAGTATATGGTTCCAGGCCCCTGCCTGAACGTGCGAGCTTCTCCCAATAATTACGGCTGGCATTTGATTGCCAGCAGAAATAATTTTTTTTGTTAAAATGGCTATCTGAATAATTACACTAAGTTATTATTCGCTCAATAGCAAAATGGCCCATTGCTGGACACCATGTGTTATTTTGGTCTCACCCCTCTTGTAAGATAAACCAAAGTGTCAGGTCTTTTCGAACGATCATGGAGAAAATGACGCAATTCATTTCCATCTTATCCATCAGCTCGTTGAAGTCGCCAATATTCCAAACCATGTTTGCAGTCGAGTGACTTCCATGCCTGTAGCTGCTGCTGCTCTCCGTGAACTCGTTTGTACACCTTGTGCCAATAAATGGGTATTGTTCCCATGAAGGGTGCAGAGGTGGTAGCAAACGTGACATCCCCTCTCCCCTGGCTCCCTCCCTCTCTACCTACCTACCTACCTGTCTCGTACGCAGAAGAGGTGGGGTCGGGCGTGTGGTGGAGGTGAAGGGTGTGCGGGAGGGTACGATAGTTGTGCACCAATCAAACAGGCTCCTCGGAACAATTTCCCGGCTCTAAAGATCGTGCTGGGCACCCATGCAGGCTTCTTGGGCGTGGGAAAATCAAGGCGAAAGAGAAGAAAAAAAGAAGGCGGGGTGGAAGTTCCCCCAAAGAGAGTGGAACAGGCCATGCGAGCTCCCTGCTGCCACGCCCCACACACTCACACATACTTACCCACACCCACGCACTGGTCGCCATTTTTTGGGGGGAGATTCGCCAAATTGCCAAATTGTCTCAAGAGTTCCAGAAAATGAGTTCCATTTTTTTTTCTTTGGAAGTGTCAGTGACATAGCGGATCATGCCGTGACCTAAACGTGAGACTGTTCATCAGATGACTTGGCGAGAGTCATGCCTTCTGGTTGCTATAGGCTCATAATTATGAAATAACGGGGTCCTTGCAGTACTCTTGTTATTTTATTGCATGTGCCTGCAATACCGTGTATGAGGACCGGCTCCGATAATCATGGGGTCTTAGCGACTATATGTTATTTCAGTTTGTAGAACAGATGTCGCTCAGATTGCAATCGAACATACTGTCCACTACTACTTCTTTGATAACTGCGGGCTAACCATGTCCATTGCCTTGAGAAAAGACACTGCCTCATATCCTCTTACAGCAAGGTCTAAAAGGCCTTGGATGTGGCTATAGTTTGCACAGTCAGTACTTAAAAAAGAACATTGCAACTTATAACAAGAAATAATTGCTCTGTTAAAATTTTACAATAAAATAATTCCATATAAAACCTACTAAGTCCAACATAATAGTAAAAAATAACTTTAATTGCAATTTAATACAAATACATTTACCAGTAGGCGCGTAGAAAATTATAGAGTAAAAAATATGCACTGCAACTTATAACACACAGAAAACTTGCTCGGGGCCAGTGACAAATTACGTGAACAACTCCACCTGGCGAGATATTATCCCACGTAACTGACAGAGTGATCCACAACCACAATACTCCCGTCACTACTTTATCAACTTACACATCAGAATTGCAAACCCTGGACAAAAAAGGCTCTGCGTGACTAATATCCGAAGGCAAGTTGCATATCAATAAAATTTGCATCAGTTCATAGGCATTGATTCCAAGTGAAAATGCCGGAATAACGCTTTAACAGCATATTATATACTATATTCATGTGATGTGATAATTATAAGCAATCACATAATATTGTTTTCGAAAAAGTCGCATAAGAAAAGTATAACCCATTTTTATTTTTTCATGTCACAAATGGGAAGCACAATGAAAAAAAATTATCATCTCAAAATGCCTAGCCCATCAAGAACATACAGTACGAGTATCTGTATACACCCACAACGTACTGCCTACAAAACAATATTGTGGATAGTATATGAGGAAACCGTCATAAAGGACAATAATATGAAGCTGCGAGAGTAAAGAAAGTATGATTTTAGCTGTAATCAATCGTTCCTCTTAAACACAATAATCTGGCGCAGTGGCGTTGACTTAAAATATTAGGAAGGTGTGTAAGGGACGTGAAGGACTAACGAAATCCGCATTTTCCAGCAATAAGGATCTTTTTAATTAATAGTAATTAATAACAGTCGCCAAGTAGAAAACATTTCTTCATTTAAATTCTCATGTATTTTGCCCATAAGTTATATTCATGATGCCATTGTAATCACATATCATCCGTCTTGAAGTGGACTAATGTATGCAATACATTTTTTTTCTATTACCCCGTGATAACCCGATTAGGGTTTATAGGGGGGTGGATTACCACCATTTAGAGTCATTTTTCTATTTTTCTTCAATCACCGTGCAAGGACTACGGGATATGGGATAGGGGTAGGGATTGTTGGGGAGGGGACACTTGTGCAGGTGCAATGTCAACCGCTGGGTCATGTGCAGTCCCCCAGGAGGTTAGGTTGCCAGACACCTCCAAGGTGCAGGTCAGAGACCCTCCCAACTCAGGCGAAAGGGAACTCCCAGGCGGGGATCGAACCTGGGACATTTCGCTCAGTAAGCCGAGACGTTACCATCTCGGCCACCACACCTCCCCAATGTATGCAATACATAGTCTACCTATCTTTAAAATTTCTGTCCTTTATGACGGTTTGCTCAGACGATCCACAATTCCCATTATAATGTACTGTGGGGCTGGTTCTATGGTCGCTCAGTGATCTCAAACGCTCATAATACAGTAACTTATATATTAAAAAGTATGGCTTGGTCACTATAGCCTCCTGAGACCAAATGTCCATTTAAATGGACATCTGGAAAACTTTTTTTGGCGCCAACTAGTGATGCCAAAAAAACTGTAATTTGTTGGAATCCCATGATTACAATCTGGCCTCAATAGCTGTAGCCACCTAGCGTCGAATATCTGGCTTGGGCCGCGAAAATTAAATCGCGGACAAAATGGCGGATTCCGCTGCTGAAGCTAGGCGCTCATCTGATCAGTTTTATTTTTTTACTCATATTTAGAATGCGATTTTCGCAATGCAGTGAACGTCCTGGGATTCGCAAGGAATGTGTCTTAGGAACTGCGAAAAGACGATTCTGTGACAATCTTTGTTGCTGTAGAGAACTGGTAATTTTCTTTTCTTCCTGAGACAAAATGTCCATTTGAATGGACATCCTATTTTTATTTTTTTTAGCTGAATGGGTGTGACTTTTCTTTAAGT
>JYFJ02009270.1:0-10221 GCA_000934665.2 Catajapyx aquilonaris | reverse complement strand
CTGTTATTATTTGCAAAATATCTTGTCCGTATCTTCGGAGTACGCGTAAGCCAAAAACTGTGTGGTTCGGGCCGATCTGGGGCCGAAGGGGTTAATAAATGGTTCGATTAGTCCAGGACTTAAGCATTTTAACTTTTCACATTGTGATAAGAAGCTTCCACGTAGCACACATGTTTCCTAGGCCTGTAGGAGCCATTTGAGAGATGGCGCCAACTGATCGATCCCTTAGGTCACGAGTAATGCATTTCCATGTTTTGAGCCTCATGGCAACACTTGCCAACCCATGAGGCTCAAAACATGGAAATGCATTAAGAATCGTGAATCGGATAAAACCGCAAGAAAATGGCAAGAAATTATGCAGATCCACTCAGGTAATGCACTGAAATTCTGTCCATAACGGGCCTGTGTATAGCGGAAACCTATCAATTACGGAATATTTTCCTGGGAGCGGGCGTATATGCATAGGGAATGCAATGTATTTTTGACAGATATAAAAGAACCTGCCAAAAGTGGAAACGGAAAGAATTTTTGTCTCTCTCTCTCAACAGAAAATTCCTGTTCATAGCGGAAAATTAATAATCGCTTGTCCGTGTCACTGTCACGAAAATAAAAGCTCCAGCGAGGTTCACTCGAGCAGCCCTTCAGGCCTCTAAGCCGGTTTCCGACACTATGTGTCTCGTAGCGGAAACCTGCCCATTTCGCAATATTAAGGGCCCCTGCGATTCCGCTAGGTGCAGGTTTTACTGTACTACTTCATCATAACCACTAGAAATCTGGCATTGGTCCACATTTCAAAGACACTTACACCCACACTTTACCAGGAGGTCGAATTGTCGAGTCCCAGTATATACTCCACTGCCCTCTGATGGATCTGGAAGCCCTTGCATGGCATTGAGACATTGGTCCTACACTAACTTGCCCTCGACTCTGGTATCCAGCTCGGAGGCAATACTGTATATTAACTGCCTTAGGCTTGGGGCATCTTGGGTGGGTTAAATGTTCCGAAATGGACAGGTTCCCGCTTCGAGACACATATATAGGCTACTATAGTGTCGGAAAGTCCACAAAAGACCGGCTTAGAGGCCTGAAGGGCTACTCGAGTGAACCTCTCTGGAGCTTCTACTTTCGTGACAGTGACGGACATGAGACGATTTCTGTTATGAACAGGGATTGTCTGTCGAGAGAGACAAAAATTCTCTCCGTTTCCACGTTTGGCATGTTCCTTTATATATCCGTCAAAAATACATTGCATGCCATATGCATATACGTCTGCTCCCAGAAAATTCTGTAATTATTGACAGGTTTCCGCTATACACAGGGCCCACTATGGACATGATTTCACTGCATTACCTTGTAATACATTATCTGAGTGGATCTGTATAATTTCCTGCTATTCTCGTGCGGTTTTATCTGGTTCTTTAGGCCATTTCCATGTTTCGAGCCTCATGTGTTGGCAACACCGCATAACTCGTGACCTAAGGAGCCGATCAGATGGCTCTGTCTCTCAAATGGCTGCTACAGGCCTAGACAACATATGCGCTACTTGGCGCCTTCTTATCACAAAGTTCAAAGTTCGGCCTGTTTTTTTGCGCTTAGGTCCCGAACTACTCGTAGACTACGAAATCGAAATGGACTCCGATTCAAATGTCACGAGTTGGTTATAGATTTTGGCATTGTCCTTATATTTTTCGCAATTATTTTTAAATATTCAGTGGCCATCTAAAGTATTCGCTGCTAATATTAGGTTGCGTCGATCTATCCTGCAAGGGAAGCGTGTGACGATGCATGGCGTTATGTAAGAGCTATACAGTATATGTATCCCAGTGTTGTAAACAACGGCTGTCTTTTTAGGGTGATATGGATCATCGAGTGGTCAATAGCATTGGGAGCGACCTGTTATTTCACCTCACTCATTGTTTTGAAATTCTACGACACTCGAGTGATCGTTACTGTTGAATCGACCAGTGAAGACGTATGGAACGTACCGTTTCCGGCTGTCACCATTTGCAACACGAATCGAGCCTTCAAAGATAAAGTAATAGATCTAATGTACGTTCATTGTTCCTGTTAAGTCAATGTGTTACAGTAGCTTACTTCAAGGTCAGAGAAGTTAACCAACAAAAGAAAAATAAATTCTTTGAGGAAACTGTGATTATAACTTTCAAATATACGATTTGAATAATATTATGACATGCGATTTGATGAAAGTGGTTCGCAACTGGATAAAATAATCAGTTATACGCTCTAGCCAATGTCATATCATTGCACACTTGTAGTATGGAACAATATAGGTACATAATGTCAGGAATATGTTATTAACTTTTTCCGCGCTTTGCAGACGTGTGTTCGGCATAGAATTCACTTTGGAACAAGCCCGAGTACCTGTCCAGACGACTGTGCAGTTTCCAAATTTAATTCGCATGAGCAACGAGACACGAACTTTGCTGAAAAACCTACTTTCAGACCCAAGAATAACAGGTATAGATATACGAGGCCTATTACATATGGTAAGTATCCTATACGTATGCCTTTTTCGTTGTTGAACGAAGAGCTCATTGACTTCTTGTTCACAGGCCATGCTTCCAGTGAACGAGCAGTTTCTTTATTGCGAATGGATGGGTAGAGTGGTTGACTGCGAAGATCTCTTCTATACGACAATGACGGACTTGGGATATTGCCATTCTTTTAATTACAGGTGATTAAAAGACAGGAAACGGGGAGCCGTATTTTGGCGTTAAGTTCAAGTTTCTCTTCAAAAACACCACTGACCTATTAGGCTATTTTCACACATGGCAGCGTTGCCGCATAAATTAGGCGGCACTGCTGGCCACAAGAAAAGTCGCATCTCATGTGAAAGGCTCGTGTGAAAATAGCCTAAAGAGTGCATGCAGAATTGCATAGCAATACTATCATTAGATTTTACTGGCAAAAAATATCAACCAGGATCAGGTAAAATCGTAATTTATGAGCATCCCTGCGGCATATGGGGCTGTACACTTAGTGCATGTATGAGCATAAGAAGGTGTACTGTACTTACATCTCCGGTCTCTCTTCTATAAACCTTGACAGATGAAGTACACCTCCAAAATTACACTGTACGCCAGACTACATCAAGACCTCTTTAGTGACCCTTTACAGATGCTCGTGTTGGCCCTGAAAAGGGCCGTTTGTTATGTTGGTCCTGAAAAGGACCGGTTGTTTGATGCGCTACTGCTGCTGCTGCTGAGCTCGTAGGCCGTGTCTGCTGTGGAGCTCGGAGTCGGTGTTCCTCGTTGAAGGCTGCAGCTGAAGTGAAGTGGCCCGTGCCTTGGTGCTGCTCTTTTATAGACAAGGCACGGACCTTGTGGAGGTCGAGGCAGAGTTGGCCGACTCAGGCCTTGACGGTTTTTGGAGGGAAAAAGAGCAAGGGACAGGATAGGTTTGGAAGCCGATGAAAGTCAGGGGACATTTGCCCGTGAGGTGACGCCGGCAGGGGATGGCTTGCCTGCCGGGTCACCATATTAACCCCCCTCCAGTGGCTGGATCGTCGTCCAGACATGACACCTGGTTGGCGATGCGGTCGGACCGGCGCGGCGGCAGCTCATGGAACGGGCCGGTGAGGTAGTGTCGTTGGTGACCGGGTTGCCTGGATGAGTCTGTCCAGCCGCGGCCTCAATTAATGCTGGCTTCAGGCGGTCCACGGACACGTTGGTGCTCCTCTGCCCGATCTGCAAGGTGAAGTACTTGTCGCTTCGGCGGGTCACGGGGTACGGGCCGTCGTAGGGGGGGCGCAGAGGTGGACGTGCGGCGTCGTGACGGACGAACACATGCGTCGTCGCATGCAGGTCCGGGTGCTGAAAACAGGGTGCCGTGCCGTGCCGTGAACCTGGCTGGGGGCGAATGAGCTGGAACACCTCCTGGAGCCGACGGAGGTACGTCGCGGCGTCCGGTGGTGTGGCTGGCAGCGTAGCTGTCGGTGTGAAGAACTCTCCAGGAAGCCGAAGGCACGTGCCGTACGTGAGTTCGGCGCAGCTGGCGTTTATGTCCGCTTTGTGCGCCGTACGAAGGCCGAGCAGGACGAGGGGAAGTGCATCGACCCAATTGTCCGGTGACGGAAGCGCACGGAGGGATGCCTTCAGCTGTCGGTGGAAGCGCTCCACCATTGAGTTGGCCTGGGGATGATAGGCGCAGGTACGGCGACGAGTTACATCGAGTATCCGAAGCAGCTGGTGGTGCAGTGCTGCTTCGAACTGGGTGCCACGGTCAGTGGAGATGCAATCTGGTAGTCCAAAACGAGAGATCCATCCAGCGATGAGGGCACGTGCCGTCGTCGTCTCCGCCGTGATGTCTGGTACAGGAACCGCCTCAGGCCAGCGCGTGAACCTGTCGATACAGGTGAACAGGTAGCGACAGCCTCGTGACGTAGGGAGCGGTCCGACGAGATCGACGTGGACGTGCTGGAAACGACCGTCTGGAGCAGGAAATGTGGACAGCGGGGCTTTGGTGTGGCGATGAATTTTGGCTTTCTGGCAGCTGATGCAGCAACGGGCCCATTGCCGCACGTCGGACTGCATGCGAGGCCATACGTATCTCTCCGATACCAGACGTTGCGAGGCACGTATGCCCGGGTGTGCCAGGTCATGCAGTTGCTGGAAAATGGGACGGCGGAAAGGAAGCGGGAGGAAAGGCCGGCAACGCCCACCAGAGGTGTCGCATGTAAGGACAAGGTCAGAATTAGGTACTGGAAAAGTGCGAAACTCGCAACCGGTGGGGCCGTCCAGGAGTTTCCGAAGCTCGTCGTCCGTTGTCTGCGCTCTTGCGATGTCCTCCTGCGTCACGGGGGTGACTGCTGCTACGTCGGGTCGAGAGAGCAGATCAGCGAGGACGTTGTCTGCTCCTGGAATGAACCGGACGTCCGTAGTGAACTCCGAGATGTATCCAGCGTGACGACACTGGCGAGGGGAGAGCTTGCTGCTGGCGGTCCTGAAGATGAAGGTCAACGGTTTGTGGTCCGTCATTATGTGGAAGGGCTGGCCTTCCAGCAGGTGCCGAAAATGACGCACAGCTGAGTACATGGCCAGTAATTCCCTGTCGAAAGTACTGTATCGGGTCTCTGCTGGTGTCAACTTCCGGGAAAAGAAGCCAAGAGGCAGCCACTGTCCATCCTGGAGCTGTTGCAAAACAGCTCCGACATGCTCGTTGGATGCGTCGGTCATGAGTCGTGAAGAGGCGTCGCTGCGCGGATGTGAGAGTAAAGTCGCTTCTGCCAGCATCTGCTTGATGTCTTGAAAAGCAGCAGTAGCCACCGTGGTCCACGACAGCTTGTTGGTAGAGCCATTAGCCAGCGCGTGCAATGGGGCGAGCTTCAAAGCGGCTGCCGGCAAAAATCTATGGTAGTACACCACCATGCCGATGAAATGCTTGAGCTGCCGCCGAGATGTTGGTGTGGGTATGTCACCGATGGCTGCTACCTTCTCCGGCAAGGGGCGGATGCCCGCAGCAGAAATGGTGTGGCTGAGGAAAGTGAGCTCGTTGCGGCCGAAGACACATTTCTGCGGGTTGATGTGCACGCCATGCTCAGCGAGTCGTTGGAACAGGTCTCTCAGGAGGCGATGGTGGGACTGGTGGTCAGGAGAGGCCACCAGAACATCGTCAATATAGGCGTATGCAAAAGGCAGGCCGCGCAGGACCTGGTCGATGAACCTCTGGAACGTCTGGGCTGCATTCCGTAGGCCGAATCCCATCCTTGTGAATTCGAACAGGCCGAATGGAGTGGTGATGGCCGTCTTCGGAACGTCTTCTTCGGCCACCGGAATTTGATGGAAGGCCCTGACGAGGTCAATGTGTGAGAAGATGGTCGAACCGGCGATGGTGGCGGTGAAATCATGGATATGTGGGATTGGATAACGGTCGGGGATTGTGATCGCGTTAAGAGGTCTGTAGTCTCCACATGGACGCCACATGGATTGCCACCATGTGTAGGGGTGACGCCCATTGGCTGCTGGATGGCCTTGCATACCCAAGACGGAGCAGATGATCAAACTCTGCTTTTGCCTGGACCAGCTTCTCCGGGGCCAGTCGACGGGGCTTGGCAAAAACAGGTGGGCCGGTCGTTTCGATATGGTGTCTCACGGAGTGTCGAACGACGTCGTCACACTGCGGGGGCGTGATGAGGGCCGGAAACTGTCGCAGTAATGCAGCATACGGGTCAGGCGAATCCAGCTTCTGCATGAGGTTGATGGCGGAGGTCCGGCGGAGACAGCCGATGACCGATGCATTCTTGTCGAGGTCGACGAGCTTCCTGGCGCGGAGATCAACAGCCAGGTTGAAATGCTGCAGGAAGTCGGCACCGATGATGGGCAGGGGTATGCTGGCAATTGTAAAGAGCCATTGGAAGGTACCCTGGGGTAGTCCGAGGGAACAGGTGAGAAGGCGCTGCCCATAGGTCTTAATTGTGCTCTGGTTCGCTGCTTCTAACGCCAGGGGCTGAAGGTTAGGCAGGTCGGAAGAGGAAGCAGGAAGGATGCTCAGGGCAGCGCCCGTGTCGATCAGGAAGTGATATCTGGTACGCGGGTCGCGGATGAAGAGGCGGCTGCAAGGGCTGGGTGATGAGTTGGATGCCGTCGACGCCAACTCTAGTTGTCGTTTCCCATCATAAACGAGCAGGGCTGCCGGCAGTTGCGGGCGTTCTCCGCAAACTCTGCGTGGTACCAGCACATGGTCTGGTCACCAGCTGCTTGTTGGGCGGCAGCACGGACGGGGGCAGGCGAAGGCTTCGGACGTGCCGCAGGGCGGATTCTGGTAGGCCGACGGTGTCCGGCTGCCAGCTTCTGGACCGCCGCGGTCAACGCTGCCACGTTGGAGCGCAGCTCGTCGAGGCCGGAGGCTGCCCCTCTGCGGCAGGGATGGCGACGGCTGCGGCAGACGGTGCCGACGGCAGTTGGGCAGCATCCGTGAGCTTGTCGGCCATGGCCGCCAACTGGTTGAGTGACTGGTCAGGTGTCGCGGCCAGGACGAGCCGCACCTGCTGCGGCAGCTTCTGGAGGAAGAGCTCCCGGAAGATGGGCTCCTCATTGAGCTGCCTGTCGTACAGCTGCTCAAAACGACGCAGCAGCTGCGACGGTCGCTGGTCACCCAGGTCCATGTCTCGCAGCAGCTGCTGCAGACGCCGGGACTCTGACACGGTGGTGCGGGAGATGAGTGCCCCCTTAAGGGCGGTGTACTGCTCGGTGCTGGGCGGGTGCATGATGATGTCCCTGACCTGGGTGGCGACGACGTCTGGGGCGAGAGAGGCCAGCACATGGTCGAACCTGGCCTTCTCCGCTGTGATCCCCCGGACTGCGAACTGTGCTTCAACCTGGGCGAACCACAGTTGTGGGTCTTCTGGCCAGAATGGCGGAATCTTCACAGGTGCAGTGGCGGCGGACGTCCGCTGTGGAGGAGCCATCACTCGGACGGTCGTCTGGTTCGGGTCACGTCGGGGTCACCAATTTAGTGACCCTTTACAGATGCTCGTGTTGGCCCTGAAAAGGGCCGTTTGTTATGTTGGTCCTGAAAAGGACCGGTTGTTTGATGCGCTACTGCTGCTGCTGCTGCTGCTGCTGCTGCTGCTGCTGAGCTCGTAGGCCGTGTCTGCTGTGGAGCTCGGAGTCGGTGTTCCTCGTTGAAGGCTGCAGCTGAAGTGAAGTGGCCCGTGCCTTGGTGCTGCTCTTTTATAGCCAAGGCACGGACCTTGTGGAGGTCGAGGCAGAGTTGGCCGACTCTGGCCTTGACGGTTTTTGGAGGGAAAAAGAGCAAGGGACAGGATAGGTTTGGAAGCCGATGAGTGTCAGGGGACATTTGCCCGTGAGGTGAAGCCGGCAGGGGATGGCTTGCCTGCCGGGTCACCATACCTCCATCCCACACGTCTGACTCGGTTGAGAGCAGTAGTCTACTTCTTATTTGACTACGCACTCACTGCCATGCGAGAGGCGCTCAGGCCCATATTACTAACTACATATACGTATTTGACAAAATGTTCATAAGGTGCCACCCCTTACGCAGCTCAAGTAGCAGACGACGAATATTTCCAGACTTTGACCTCTCGTCCTGGACATACCATTCAATTATTTTTAAAAAATTAAAACTACTGAATACACACCAAATCAGTGCCGTTATTTTATTCGATCATTAATTTGAGTGCCGGATTTAATTGATTCGACTGGAAGATATTGTCATATTGTCATATACATATTTTAAAGCGTTATAAAGTCTTTAAGCACAATTTTATTCGCTGCTGTTTAAGGAATTTGGAAGTAGGCCTATCCAGTTGAAAGCGGAATCAATGGCATAGGCTATAATAATTATTTAGTTGTCGTGATTTTTGTTTCTCTTTAGTGTCTGGGGTGGGAAATAGTCAAAATCAACTTGGGTAATTTTGTATTGTAAGGAACATGAGTCCGAGAGGAATTTAGCCAATTTTGCAAAATGTTGTGTTTTATGAAGAGAAACTTTCAGCCATGTCTCAAAAACTGACTTTCACAGAACGCCTACATAAGTAAATTAGCACGATTACACCTCCACGCAAAGGTAAAAATTTGCTTCCACCTCCAGGCCCAACTTTAAGAGCGATTCCGATCAGCAATCAAATAAGGATCCTTTATATTCCAACGGTGCTGGATTATCAACAGGCTTAACAGTAGTCCTTCGAGCTGATCTGAGAAACTACTTCGCCAGGTCACATGCCTTCGACGGATTTCTGGTAGGATTCGCACCAACTTTAACCTTTCATTGTCCTGATTGCATTTTAATTTTATCAGGTATTAGTTCATCACCCGGGGGAATACCCTCTCGTTTTGAACGACGCTATGACTACGAACATAGGACACGAAGTGTTCCTGTCTGTCAGACCAGTCGAAACGAAAACTACCAAGAGATCGAGAACCTTGAGTGTAAAGGACAGGGCATGTTATTTCAATGACGAGCGTAACCTGACGTTTTTCTACGATTACAATGAAAAAAACTGCATGGTTCAGTGCAAAACAGACACCATGGTCAGATACTGCCGTTCGGTCCCGTATTACCTTCAGTATGTCAGTAAGTTTGAATTTAATTGACTACGGAGAAAGTACAAGAATCTATGTAACCTGTAACTAAAATATTTCAGAAATGGAGCATTTGAATACCTACGACATTCAGGTTGCTGACTGCTGGATGAAATACTTACGTAAGATATAACTTAATATGCACAACTGTACGGTAACGTTTTGTTGCAATATTGTTTATCTTTGTACAGTAATGGTGTTCGATTCTATACAGTCAAGTTTTCTTGCCAGGAGTTTGCATGGGTGAGGGTGGATCAAATAGTTCAAAAGCCAAAAACAACATTCGATGTGGTGCATATTAGCTTACACTTTTTATAGCCCATTCCTTTTCTCCATATTGGGACTTGCATGAAATTTATGTCCTGACTTGAAGACGCCCTTCATGCTGCATATTTTTCCATCTCGGGTTACAACCAGAGACAGAGGCTATTAAGAAAATCACTGAGAATTTTCAAAAGTTGCTATTTCACGTTCAGTAGAACCTGTACTTAACACATATGAATTATAATATAGGGAAGCGCTCTCTGCAATAACCAGGTATGTGGACTTACCTGGTTTATAGGCTTTTCGCTTTAAAACTCTGGAAAAAATTCCTAAGTCCACATGATACATGACATGGTTATTGCAGGGAGCCCTTCAATTACACTGTTCGACCAGGGTATTATTTCTTGGGTAATAATCTGTGTTTCTATAAGGGTTTTTGCAGCTGATTCCAAATCTCTCTTATACTGTATTGTGCTGTCAGGCACAGGCTTTGAGATACTGTATATTGCTTTAAAGTTTGGAACAGTTGACTAGGGGTCATTCCAAAATAATCAAGTGAGCCGAAATGCTGTTAAACCAGTGGTTTCCAACCTGGGGGTCGCGGGCACGGTCGCGGGGGGTCACGAGCCTTTGTTCAACTTTTTTTTTTTTTTGCAATTTCTGTGTAAATTGAACCAGCATTTTTGCTGCCACACAGAGTGTATGTTTTCTGGAAATGGGTCAGTTGTAGAAGGGGCCCAGAAGGGGGGGGGGTCGCACATTTATGGAAACATGTTTAGGGGGTCGCAGTTGGTAAAAGGTTGGAAACCACTGTGTTAAACCATCTCGGATTTTGGTGAAATAAATCACAGCTGTGCACACCTATGCCACAGCTCTACATATCAACTTAGCCATA
>JYFJ02009267.1:0-10233 GCA_000934665.2 Catajapyx aquilonaris | reverse complement strand
AATGATGCACTTAATAATTTGCAAACGAAAAAAGAAGCTGCCCTGACGAGAGTCGACAAAAGAAGAAAGAGTAATCAGGTGGCACATCCAGTTTTACGATCAGATTGAAGCTAAAAGAAAGCTTTAAATTTCCTACACGAGAGTAAACAAAAATGCACAGAGATCAGCTAGGTGGCACCTCCAAATACAATTATTTTAAAACAATAAGAACAAGCTGTAAACTTCTGACGATAATAAGCAAAACAAGTAAATAATTATATCAGATGATATATAGCTACCCTTTCAAATACTTTCAAGCCAAAGGAATAATATTTTTAGTCCATACCGTTTATTCCACCGCTGTTTCTAATGAATATGCTCCGCAAGACAGGTAATCCACGGTGTTGTATCATGTGGAGTTGATGTAGAGTATTCCACATACATTTGGCCCATTATTCTGACTATGATAAATCAATAAATACATAATTGAATATGCTATCTGACCCCATGACTTTGTATGGTAATATATTCCAGTGAGTCAGATATATGTTTTATGCTTTAAAAATTTCCCCCAAAATAATCGCACTGGATATGTGGCTAAAGAGAAATAATTTCCAAACATCTCTGGGAACCAGGATAATGTGTTTACTTACCTTCAAATAGTTCAAAACCTTTCGGGCCAGTAACATTGGAGTTGGTTTATAACCAACACATCATGTAATACAATAATGTGCATTTATGTTGGAGTTGTTCGGAAGTCATTGCTGGAAGTGAAAAACTAGCGAGCGGCGAAGACAATTGTTTCCTTCAACAATGATGGTCGAGATACGGGCTATACCTCAATGACGTCATTCACGCGAGACTTGAACAGCGCGATCGGACCACGGTCGGATCATGCTTTCATTGGTGTTAATAATAATTACTATTGTCATGCCAAAAATGAACACTTACATCCGATCGGATTGTTTTGCAGCGTGAATCATCATCATCATCATCATCATCATTATTATTATTATTACTATTAATCGTCATCATCGTCATTATTATTCATGCATCGTCGTCGTATGGAATACTGCATCGATAAAAGAATGACCTGACAGGTGACACATTTACAGCGCGGCCAACGCGCATCACAGGTAACTGTGCGAAATCGCAATGATGCACAAATTTCGAGTCTGAAAAAAGCCCGTGACCTTGCGCTTATTATTAGCCGACGAAGCCCAAATAATCTGTCTCTCTTTCCAATTGAACCATCCCAACACATACTCCCCCCTTCTCTTATCTCCCTCCTTCGCATGCTTTCCCCCTCCCCCGTCCTCCCCCCGTCCCCCTCCCTCCCCGTCTCGGCTCCCGACCGACGCGCCTCTAATAGCGGCAGGGGTTCGTTCGTAACTTGATCGTCACCAGCATGTCAGTTCCTCCTCTTGCCGCATGCCGATGGACGGCGCTATATACCCATCAACCGCGGCCAATACATTTGTCACCCATTGTACACGTGTGCAAGTTTGAACTCGATCCGCTCAGAAATGAATGAGTAGGGGTGTTGCGAAACTAGGCAGATGTGGGCAAGGATGGATTTCAAGAAATTGAAGCACTGTGCTGTCATGAATTTTCTCACATTGGAGTGGCTACGACCTTTTGATCTTCACCACAAGTTAAAGGCAGTATATGGGGACAGTTCTCCTTCCATCGACCAAACAAAGTATTGGTGCAAGCAATTTAAGTGGGACAGGGAGTCACTTGAAGATGACCCCCACTCCAGAAGGTCTGTAGAGGCAACATCAAGTGACATGTGACAAAATGTAGGGATCTTGTGATGGAAAACAGGCGATTAAAAGCTTCACAGATAGCCATGGAGTTGGACATCTCCAAATCGAGTGTTATAACCATCCTGCACAATTATATGGGGATGTGAAAAGTTTGTACTCGATGGGTACCCAGGTTGCTCTCGCCACTCCAGAGGTCTGTTCGCGTCGCATGCTCTCAAGAGAACTTGGACATCTATGAAGCAGATGTTGACATTTTTGCCACAGATAGTGACCGGAGACGAAACCTGGGATCCTGAAACACATATGGAATTCATGCAATGGAAGCATGCGAATTCCTTACCGCCCAAGAAGTGCCATGCGCAACCTTCGTGGGACAAGATTATGGCCACATATTATGGGATTCTGAAGGTGTTTTTTGGTAGACAACATAAGACAACAATCACTGGCAGTATCTACGCTGACCTACTAAAGCAACTGAGAGAAGCAATTGCTTCAAAACGACGCGCGAAGATCACCAGAAGTGTGTGTCTGGTCCACGACAATGCTCCAGTACGCACCTGTCGCGTTGTTCAAGATGCCATCAGAGACTGGGGCTTCCAGGTGATGAATTATCCACCATACAGTCTGGACCTGGCCCAGAGTGACTTCGTCACCTAAAAAAGAACTTCGGGGACGTCATTTTGGCGCTGATAATGAATTGAAAATGCCGGTAGACCAGTGAATTGCAGACCAAACTTTGGAATTTTTTTCAAGTGGGATCGGATCATTTTCCGACAAATGACGAAAGTGCATTGAGATGAAGGGAGTTTACGTCGAGAAAAAATGACATTGTGTGAGTTGTAACACATGCCTTTCATACCTAGGTAGATAACTTTTTGACCCTCCCTCGTAAGACGCACCCCCATTTCAGCAGATCATCATCATCTTCTTCTTCTATAATATTAAAATGCTTGCGGACTTTGGCCGAGCCCTCTGATTGGTCCGCCGCCGCGTATTGTTGCCGCCACCTCCCCATTGGCCCCCGTTCCAATCATGCGCAATAAGGTGTAAACAACTCCTCTGGTGAGTTGCTGGGGAACCTGTCCATTCGTTCTCTGACTTCCGAAGGGGTCAGACGTGGGTCACACCGCTCTCTCCCCACTGCTACCTCCAGGCCCTCCATTCCTCTCCCGCCATCCACGCCTCCATCCCCCCTGCCCATCTAATCCTCCGTCCGCCTTCCTCCACCGTTCCACCGACCCCTCCTCCACACGCCCCTTCCCCTGTCCCTTTTAAAAACAAGCATCAATAACAGGTTGTTATGGGTTAGTTGCTAGGCAAGCAGGTGTCAACAACAGCATACTGTTCTAATCCAGAGCAAATAAACCGTCACACTCCACCTTGCGGTAGCATCAGATCCCTTCGCACATTACATATCGTTCCCTTAGTGGGCTCTGAAAGGTAGGTGCACGTTCCAGTCCGGTTTAGGATGTATTGATGTCCATTGGCAATAGACTGCCTTGCCTAGGCTACTTCGGTTGAAGTTTGTTGTATTTTAGTAGTTGTTCAAATTGGACAGAGTTTGGGTAGTGTTTCATCGGAACTCTTGCCCAGGTTTGGTGCTTGATGATGTTTGTTGTTTCGTGTTGGTTGTTTGGTTAGTGTTCCTTCGGAGTATGTCTCTATTTTCTTCCTATTTTGGTCTGACATTAGCACGACTTTGATCAAATATTTGTCTGTGTTTGTTGTGAGTTCGTCCAGCTTGCCGTGCAGTCAGATCCCCATTACATCATTCCCTTCGAGGGCATGTGTTTGTGCAGGTCGCAGTGTCGTTTGGGGTCGATTGAAGTCAGGTGGCAATAGACACCACTCCATATATCCCATCCTTCTTCACCACGTACCTTGCCTGCTGGCATCCTCCGACATTGGATTTTGTTCCATTTATTTGTTCACGATATTTCGAGTTTGTTTGGCGTTCGATTTCTATTTCTCCATAACATTGTTGAAAGTTTTCATTGTTCGTTTGGTGTTCCATTGTTATTTGTTCACTGTATTGTTCGCTTTATCCAGAGTTTGGTTGGTGTTTGATTGTCATTTGTTCGAAATATTGTTCAAATTATTCTGAATTTGGTTTCGTGTTTTGCGATGGATGCTCCTCAAATCCCACGGTCATTATCCATGACTCCACGTGCAATTGCACATCGACGGCAACGAGCTGCAGAAACTCCAGAGGTGCGGCAAACTCGATTAGCCGCTGTGTGAGCCCGTACTGAAGTGCGTACACGGAGTGAGACAGAAGACGACCATCAGTCTCGATTGCAACACAAAAAACGAATACGAACAGCACCAACTCCTCTCTTCTGTGCTGCTGTTTCAGGCACTCAGAATGCCCATAAGCCAGTTCTCCACAACTTGGGCGACAGGAGTCAAATTTGTGTGCATTGTTCGGCATTGCATTTTCCTGCAGAAAAAGGCTACCTGCTACATAACTGCTGCCACCAAGGCAAGGCGTTGGCGCCCCCCCTGTCACCATACCCACCCGAACTACGTGTCCTCCTAACAGGGAACACTAGGGAATCAGGTAACTTCAGAACTTTCATTCGGCAGTACAACAATGCCAACGCCTTTGCCAGTTTTGGGGCGAAAATTCCAGACATCCCAGGCAATGGCCCGTACTGTTTCAAAGTCAGCGGTGAGGTTCACCACTTGGCAACGTCCGCCTTGGTCCAGGATCCTCAACCGAATCAGGGCATGACACCACGATATGGCCAGCTCTTTGTGTATGACTCTGACGCTGCTGTTCGATATCGTATGCACATGCAACAGAATTCTGGTTGCCACGAGTCCATCATGCGCCTGATTGACGAGGTATTGCGCTGTGTTAATCCATACGCCAGTCATTACAAGAAGCTGGATGAAGCAGTCAGGCAAGAGCAAGACCGACACCCTCACTCTTCTCAGGGGCCGATTCAGTACCAGTTGCTTTTCCTTAGAAACGCCTGTGATGGCCAGAGGCGATACAACGCACCCATTACCAACTCAGAGTGCATGTACCTCATCGAGGGGGGGAGTGGCGATGTGCCTGCTTTCGACCTCGCAGTGCACCCAAAGCATCAGGTCGGATGCAAGAGGTTAAATTACTGTAGCAGGCATGTTGACCCAATGGTCTTCACCATACTCTTCCCATCCGGTGACTCAGGTTGGACCATCAAAGCCCAAAACGCTATTCCCAACGGAAAGCCTTTGACACCGTTGCAGTTCTATTCGAGTCGTCTGGCGGTGAGGGAGGGATTCAACCCTCTGCATCACGGTGGAAAACTCTTCCAGCAGTTCATTGTCCACTCTTATTGTACCGTAGAATCCACCCGACTGCAGTACTTGCGCGACAATCAAAAGGATCTTCGAGTGGAGTGCTACAGGGGCCTCATTGACCACTTGACTGACGCGGCTGCTAACGGCAACCTCCGGCCTGGTAATGTCGTCATTCTTCCTTCTACTTTTGTTGGCGGACCGCGTTACATGCGTCAAAAATATCATGACGCAATGACCATCGTAAGGAAGTTTGGTCGACCTGATCTGTTCATAACTTTCACATGCAATCCAAAGTGGAAAGACATCACTGACCAGCTAGAAGCGTATCAAGATGCCAGTGCTCGGCCCGATATAGTATCACGTGTCTTTCAATTGAAGGTGGAGAAGTTTATGCATCTCATGACCAAAGATAACATTTTTGGCGAAGTCCAGGCTTTTGTGTACGTGATTGAGTTTCAAAAACGCGGTCTTCCTCATCTTCATTCACTTTTCTGGCTTCAGGAGGAGTACCATTTACGCACACCAGAGAGAGTTGATCGCGTGATCAGTGCGGAAATTCCTGATGAAAGTTCCAATCCACGCCTTTACAACATCATTATGACCAACAACATCCACGGGCCATGCGGCGAACTCAACCCTCGCTGCGTGTGCATGGAAAACGGAAAGTGCAAGAAGCACTTCCCTAAAACTTTCCAAGACTCCACCGACACCAGCGGGGATGGGTACCCCAAGTACCGGCGTACTGATAACACGAACCAAGTCCGCGTGGTCCGTGGCCGTTGTGTCAACAACGCCTGGGTCGTCCCCTACAACCCCTTCCTTACCCTCATGTTCGAAGACCACATCAATGTTGAGATGTGCCACACCATCTTGGCCATCAAGTACTTATGCAAGTACTTCACTAAGGGGCACGACAGAGCGCGAGTTGCGTTGAAGGAAAATGACGGCGTCCTCTCTTTGAACGAAATCAATCACTTTGTCGACACCAGATGTGTCACTCCACCGGAGGCTGCTTGGCGATTGGAAGAAAACCGTTTGCATCACCAGTCCCACACAATCCTTCAGCTTGCCGTGCATCTGAAAGACGCTCAGCGCATATTCTTTGAGGAGGGCCAGGAGGAGGAGCGTTTGCGCCTGGAGAGCACCATGCACACCACTCTCACTGCTTGGTTCCTCCTCAACTCGAACGATCCCACGGCAAGCAACACTCTTTATCAATACATTCCCACGGGGTACGTGTTCAGCAAGGATTGTGGTTGGCGCAAGAGACAGCGAGGTGGGGAAGCCGTCATTGGTAGGGTTGGCACAGTTTCTCCACGCAATGTTGAGCTCTTCCATTTGCGACTGATGCTGCTGAATGTTCCTGGGGCTACTTCTTTCGAGTCTTTGCTCACTGTCAACGGCGTGGTGTTCTCTTCTTATCGCGAGGCTGCCTTGGCCAGTGGTTTAATTCTCGATGACGGCGAATGGCGGAAATGCTTGGAGGAAGCGTCCGTGTACATGATGCCCCGCCAACTTCGTTCACTCTTTTCGGTGCTCCTTATGCATTTCCAGGTGGCCAATGCTGGCCAGCTGTGGGAACAGTTTTGCACAGGAATGACCGAAGACTTCAGGCATGCTGGTCACGACAACCATTCCGCTGTCACACTCGCTTTGTGGGAAATTCAGGCTCAACTCGAATCTGGTGGTCTCACTTGCGATGCGGTAGGTCTTCCTCAGCCGGAAGCAATGGCCGACCACGTCCACTTCGTTGGCCATGCTCCAGCAGACGCAGACCAAGACACTGTTACATTAGATCTATTGAATGAGGCCCAGCGCTCAGCAGCCGAGGACATCATTGGAGCCCTAAACACCGGGTCTCGCAATCGTTGTTTTTTTATCGACGGCCCAGGTGGAACTGGCAAAACGTTCCTCTACAAAGCTTTGATCAATCACTTTGAAAACCAACAAAAAACTGTCCTGGCTGTGGCGTTCACTGGCATTGCGGCGATATTGCTTCCTGGTGGAAAAACCTGCCACACTGCTTTTCGGCTACCACTGAACCTCCGTGAAGATTCCAACTGCTCCTTAAATTCAAAGCAGAAACTTTACGTGACCTCTGTTGACGTCATCATCTGGGACGAGGCTCCAATGGCGCCGAAGGAAGCCCTCGAGGCAGTCGACCGCATGCTTCGAGACGTTTCCAAGAAGGACAGTGTGCCTTTTGGAGGGAAACTCATGATCCTCGGGGGCGATTTCAGGCAGGTCTTGCCAGTCCTACCAAATGGGTCGCGTGCTCAGATTGTTCACAGGTGTTTGAAATGGAGTCCACTGTGGACTCATTTCCAGCAGAAGAATCTCACTGTAAACATGCGAGCCAGACCCGATGAAATTTCCTACTCCCAATGGTTGCTCCAGTTAGCCGCTGGAACACTACCACCTGTTGAAAACCCCAAAACAGAGTCCTCGGTTGTCATTCCCGAGGAATGTGTCAGCAAAGATGTGGTCAGAGACTTATTCGGGCATGTATTTTTTTGGGATGATGCTCGAATGCACGAGCGTGTCGTGTTGTGTCCAACCAACGAAGACGCCAGGCTCGTCAATGAGCAGGTTATTCAGAAATTGGGAGGCCAACTGGTCACTTACAAGAGCATCGATGTGGTGGGAGCCACCGAGGGAGAAGACCAAGATATGCTCGATCAAATGTATCCCGTTGAATTTCTAAACAGCGTAAATCCGAATGGACTCCCACCACATCAGTTAAATTTGAAAAGAGGCGCTGTTGTCATGCTCATTAGAAATCTGTGCATTGGTCTAGGTCTTTGCAATGGGACAAGGCTCGCCATAATTGACATGCAGTCCAAAGTCATCAAATGCAAAATTATTTCTGGCGTGTTCAAAGGAACCGAGCACTTCATTCCACGCATTCCTCTCAGCACGGCAGATGATGTAAACGTCCCATTCAATCTGTGTCGAAGGCAATTCCCACTCAAGTTGGCCTACGCCATGACCATAAACAAGGCGCAGGGACAAACTCTGGACAGAGTTGGAGTGTTCCTCAGAACCCCAGTTTTCACCCATGGACAGTTATATGTCGCCTGCTCTCGGGTTCGGTCCATGGATTCACTCAGAATTCAAGTCCTTGAGGGTGATCGCCAAGGCAAAGTAGATGGCGACAAGGTAGTGACTGACAACATCACTTTCAAAGAGGTGCTGTAAATTATATCAATCTGCAAATTGTTTGAGTGATGCGGTAGGAGCCTATAAGCAACCAAGGTTATTACATGACAATGGGGAGGTTTGTTTGGAAAAAACCCGTTTAAAAAAAAAAGAAAAACCCAACCCACACGGGTTTTATTGGTTTTTTTGTTTTATGTGTTTTTCTGGCAATTTAATGTATCGTATCGTTTCATCATCACTGCATAATGTCCACTTGAAATCTTGAATGCTATTAAATGATGCGCCACTCGGTAGAACCAATGACTGCAAGATGCGTGGGAATTCCTCACTGACACATACAGTACCTCACCCAAAAAAAAACCCCACCGGTTTTTTTTGGGGGTCGGGCCCACCTGTAACAACCCTGGTTTGTACCCCATATGTTACGGTTTTACGCGAAATAACAGCCGCAGGCTGCGGCCGAAGGCCTAGAAAAATCGAGCGGAGCGAGTATTTTTCAAGTATTCAATTTAAAAAGGTTCGTATTGTATTTTCACGTAATTATGAGACGCAGGGCGATTTTTTGAGCCATTTTTGGGGGAAAGAGCGCCTTATATGCCGTCAAATACGGTACTCTGGTCAGCGAAGAAAATATTTCCGTCCTGAATTCGTCGTCGTAGGATAAGTTGTTCCTAGATCTCCAACGAGGTTTCATAAGGCATAACAATACATAGTTCTTCACGCAGTCCTTTAGCATACCTTTAATAGCTCCACCGTTCACTAAACTACTGTCACGGAGGGCGCCATGTTGTTTTCTATACGTAACATTTACACACGAGTGGAACAGTGCTCTTGTAGTATTGTTCAAGGACGAACCGAGGTCAACTTTTTATCACTAAATTCTACAGGTACAACGGATGTACCGTCCATATTGGTTTCATAGTCAAGGCTAATATATGTAACGCACGTGGATTTTACTTGTTCTGAAGGGCAAACGGTCCCTATATAAAGCGTCCCCCGCCTCTCTTGAGCTCTCTCTACGACGACTCTACAGCTCCAACTTGGGTAAGTAGTTCAGATTTTATTGACCTTTTCCGGATTGAATTTATACAAGCTATCCGTGTATGTTACTCTGAGTATTTCTGTGCAGTCTAAGTAATAAAACTTTGATATATTCTGAACACTTGTGTTTATCTTTTCGGCGGGTTTGGTTATCGGAAGACTTTAACGTCAACTGCCTTGGGTTAATTTCTAACAGTTGATGACACTACCCCTTGTATATATAATTGTACATTAACAATGCCTCAATGCCTAAACAATGAGCACTCATATTCTGAGCACATTGTTGGACTGTACATGCAATCCTTTACTTTGTAAATAAGTCTGGGCATTATTAATTTCCGCAAGAACAGAATCCTATAAACCCAAAAGGCACAGAAACGGAAACGATTGCAACGCACTGAGCAAAACTCCCTTTTCTGACCACTTAGTAGCATTTTCATCCGAACTTGTCATCATTCTAATGCATAATCGTTGGGTGTTTATACATTAAGCAATTGGAAAACATCTGAATAGTTGTAGAATCACTAAAATAATCGCGTTTTCTGTAGCTGCAGTAAGCCAAAAATTGCCGCCCCCTTCAACTTGCCGCCTGGGGCGGCCCGCCTCCGCCTCGCTACGCCATCGCCACTAGGAGTGTATTATGTTATGTAACTAGGTTTCACATAAAAGAAATTGTAGAGGGTCGGCCCAGCGGCACGAGCCGCAGGCCGACCATGTAATAAATACAACAACACCCGGATACCAAATATTTGTACACCTGAAATAGTGCATTCAAGATAAGTGCTTCAGGCCATCCTCCGGCGTGAAGTGCTCTCAATCGCTCACAGAAGAGTGGGTACATACATACGAGGGTTGATTCAAAAGTCATGGCGCGTATTTTTTTATTCAAAAACGGTAACACATACAGATATGACCTTGGTTGAGTTTTGAAGCTCAGGCGATTACAATTTTATCTGGCATATAGATTCCGCCCATATCGTGGGGGGGGGGGGGT
>JYFJ02009266.1:0-10229 GCA_000934665.2 Catajapyx aquilonaris | reverse complement strand
TCATAACCTTCATCCCTGCGTTGATCTTTTTCCTTCACTTGGTGTTAATGTACTTCTTATAGCTAGACGAGTAGTATTAGGACATCCCTGTATGACGCCATCATCTTTATGGCCTTCTTAATTGCTCCTTCTGGTCGTTACTTATCATTCTTCACCAACTGTTATCATAATGCACTGCTCGTGTGGTATGACCCTAGGTGACAGATAGCGTGTCTGTGTCTAATAGTTTATTATGCCAACAGACTGCATCCCAAAATTATAAGTAGCTCCTGTACTGAGCAGGTCCACTAAGACTGTGGACAATCAGGAATGATAAGGAATAATGAATTTCAATGCTCCTCTGAGAATATCATGAAAATTGGATGATTGTAGGAGATAAACTTGCAAGTGTCTCTACGCAGTATAGTCATGTGCGTGCGGAGTTGGCCCGCAACTATAATTGAACTAATGTGGCACATTTTCATGGGTAGGTCGCCACAAGTGAGGCTATTGGTTCGAGTGTTACGTGAGTGTACGTTAAAGTGAGCTCACTCGAATGTTGTCGATATTGTCCTTGACCAAGCTCTTGCCTTGACATATTAGGTTCTTGGCGAATGTTCCTGCAACCAAGTGGTTTGAGAAGTTGTTGCAAATTCCACTCACTGTTTAGGCTTGATCGGTGTCATATTTTGTGGCTGGGCATTGTACTCGATGTTGGCAGTCCCAGTAGGTTGCAGTTATCCTCTTTCAAAGTCTCAGTATACGAGAAACATTGTCTTCTTCGTCCGAATAAAACCACTTCCACAGGTGGTCCAGTAGTTATAGGTGCTCATATATGATGAAGTTTGTTGATTGGTGGCGGGACGGTCAAGTAGGGGCCTTCCAAGTAGCAAGGAGGCTGCTCTGCTCAGCATTGATTAACATACCATGGTTGTCTTTTTCACTTGGATGCTCCACCAATATTGGAGCTGGTACTTTTAATGCATAAGTGATCGCTTCTTATTGCGCGCCTGAAATAAAACTTCTGGGAGCTTTTGGTGGCAAAACACCTTAACCTGTCGTTGTACGTTATGTCTACACTCAGCTACTACATCATGTTTCCGCTGATGGTGACCGCGATGGTAGCGGATGGTAGTCTCTCTGCCCTTTTTCATGGAGTTTGGTCGTATATAGTGTCGCATCGAATAAATGATAGCTGGTTAATCTTGATTGGTCCCAAGAATTTTCAGTTGCAAATTCAAAAGCAAAACTGATTTCTGAATAGGCTACAAAATCGTAATTTCATTGGCCCACTCTTTGTATAGAGATTGTACATAATGTCTACCCTTACTGCTTTATTTAAATTTAATTGTGTAAATAAAGTAATTTCTTTCACAACGCACTTAGGTAGGTTTTAATGCGTTACTTGTGTTGCATGCAGTATCGCTCATTGGTAAGGCTGATTGTTATTATAATATGCCGACGTAATAAGTTACGTGGAATATGGGACATACGACCCAAGAGTAAAGCTACGACATGCTGCGACAAGTGTGGGACATACGACCCGAACCTGAAGCTACGACATATTTATGTGGTATTTAAGGTATTTAAAGGTATTTAAGGTATTTATGTGGTACAGTGAAACCTGTGTAGCGGAATAGAATGGGACACCAAAGACTTTTTGTAATGGACAGGTTTCCGTTATATCGTCAAAAATACATTGCATTCCTACGCATAGGCCCAGAAATTGTTTTGGCAATGGGCAGGTTTCATTGCATTTCTTTGTGCATTTGAACATTTTATAATTTCGCTTAATATGCGCATTTTTTTTGAATTAAAATTTTGCCATCTTCACTTATATTATTCGATCGTGTTTTTGGTACACCCTGTAGTGGTTGGTTGTAAGTATAGCCTGAAAATCAGAATTGACCGCGAAATCATACCGAACCTAATTTTTAGCTATACATTACGGTATTATAACTTTTATGTTGTGATTTTTGCTACACCCTGTAGTTCTGTGTTCTAAGTTTCCCGACACTCTAAATTCTCAATAATCTGCTGAGAAAACATTGGGTGACTTCATTTTTGCCTCATTGAATTGTTTAATTATTATTATTTTTTTAAATAACTTCAGGAGATCATGCTTGGTGAATGGTCATGCAAACAACTGGTTTGAAGTGGTTTGGGCACGGCTTTATCGTTGAAACTGCTAATGTTGACCAATAGTGTATGACAACAGACTTCATCCCAAAATATTATAGAAATACCTACTGTGCTCCTCAGATATACAGTAGTGTGATCAGGATTTTAGGATATAAACTTGCAAGTCTCTGGACGCAGTTTTGCGCAGGGGTAATATTGACGGAAGGCCAGGTAGAATCTAATCCACTGATACACAACGCACGTCAGGCGATTTAATTACGGAACAGTTTTATTAATAGCATGTGGTCGTGGCCATTAGTTTGCGCAAAATTTTATTTCAGAAGACAAAGTTTTCTTTTGCAGCTCCAGTATAAAGGAGTCTATCACTGATGCTGTAAATGCAAGTACCTGGCGTTATATCACTTCACTGTGAACGGTAGATGTGCCTACTTTTCCATTGGATGGCTCCAAATGTTATCCCTCTAATTATGCAATTAGGGAAGTTGCGCCTCATAATTATGTCGGAGGAGATATTAAAGTCATAGTACCCATAAGGGTCGCCCCTCCATGTGCTGAGTTGATGGTGCCGCTCTTTTATTCGTGTGAACCAGCATTATAGTATGTAAATGCAATTATCAAATTAAGAATCTGCTGTGTCTGATAGGGACATTCTTGGAAATGTAAAGGGAAACTCTCATGTCGTGGTTATTGCTTCATTCTTCTACCTCCACTGTGCAGTATTCGGTTTTCGTCTTTGTGAAAGTGTTGACTTCAGAGATGTTGCCACATATGCAAATGACTTATTAATTTCGGCATGGCAAGAGTCGCGACTTTCAGTCTGAAGATACTGTTCATTGTGAAAGATCATGTTGCAGCCAGTCTTTATGGCCCCCAACTTGTCATCTTACGTATTTTTACATTATTGGTTGTCATAATACAAATGATGCAAAAATTAAAATCAGAACCATTGCGTATTCTGCAGGTATTCTGAATGTCTTCTGATGCCGTGTTAAGCCTGTGAAGCAGCATCACTTCTGTCGCATGCTGTGTACTTCAAGTTATGAAGGGCTCTCAGAAGTGAAAGGCGTCAACCGCAGTGCTTAAGAAGGTGGTTCAATAGCTTCTGTTGTAATTCTGAAATAATTGAATTAAAATAATTATTCATTCCAAATGGTGGTATGCAACCCTAAAGGCCATCTATAAATTTTCATAGAAATAATTCATCGTCGTGGTATTTACTTATAGCCAAATTACTATCTGCTTAGTGGTGGCTAATGGTTGTTTTCAAGTGACAGGATAATGATGGTGTTATCATAGTTGCTATTGCAAAGCTCGTTTCTTCCGGCAAAAAGTGATCCTAAGCGCCACACTGAAATCCTCCATGAGGCACACAAATGGACTGTTTCTCCCGTGACCCCGAAGGGCTATGCCAGTGGTAGCCCGATTGTATAGTGCCTATGCGTTTTTTTATGGATATTTTACATGAGATGTTGGTCGGTCTATTGTACAGGGTGTTCCGCTTAAAGCTATAATAAAGGGAAAAGATCATAACTTACAACCAACAAATGCGTAAGGGCGTTGATTCTTACACTAGTGTGGAAACACGCATTATATTGAGCCATGTGTTAGGAACTGCTGTATATTTTGATAAACCTGTTCCATCTTGTTCTTGGTCGGCCTAGTTCACATTCAAAGGTTCTGCCATTCCACTGTGAGCACTGTGATGCCAGTTGTATCTTTCGTCTGATTACGATGATCGGTAGCTGGTTCGCTGGAGTTCATGGGTGTGATTCATATGTATAATAATATGTATACATCAGGGAACGGGTACTTGATCAAGGTGTCTTATTTCCATATTGAATGTGCAAATAAATTCGCCATGTGAGGTAATCTCTTTTGGTATTCGTTGCTTTCGTCCGTCATCACATAATGGAAGGGGCGTTGCAATGCCGTAGGTTGACTATGACTTTATATGACTAATGTCTACCCTTAATGTAGTCGAATACAAAGTAAGTACTTTACTGTGGTAAATGATGCTATTAATACACGTAGTCAGTCATGTAAATTCAGCCTCTCTAGCTTTGTCGTCGATGTTGCCCGTAAGGTGTGTTGTTTTAGTGGCATTTATGCTACTACAGAGTACCACAGGCCGGTAAAGACCGTGCTGGACCAGCGTGATGAAGCTATGTTGACACGTCGCCACATTCGTACTTTACTGTTGCGAGTGTAGCTCTTTAAGAACAGGCGCCTCCGCTCGTTTGATTTTACGAGATTAAATATCCTGGCCAGAACACTTCTATGTTTTATGAGTGGAAATATCTGATGAATCAGCGACCGTGGACCAAGGAAGGTGTCCAAGCACTTGGTGTCTCCACACACACTTGTCCTTTAGGATTTCATGCTTGGTTAATAATCATGCTAACATCTGGTTTGAAGTTGCGAAAACCAATTACTGTTTCGGCACGGTTGTTGATGAATATTCTACTCGATGTTGGCAGTCTTATGATAGGGGAAACAATGTCTTCTTCTTCCGAATAAGACCACATCCCAAGAAGGTCGTCCATTAGTTCTTTCTCCTTGTATTGTTGATTGGTGGTGGGTTGGTAAAGTACCTTCTAAGACGATCTGTATGGAAAATGTTTCGCTTTACAAATATGTTAAGGTTCAAAAGTGGCCACAGAAAGCGCGAAGATAATTTTGTTAATTATCACGTCCTTTCATGACATTCACTCTGGAGTCTCAGAAGTTTGTCACATCAGTAGGCTATACTTACGAGGGTGGTTCAGTAGTTGCTCTGATATGAGTCTCAGGTCTTGCAGAACTTCGCAATTGCCTGCCATTCTTCTCCTAGTAAACGACTGTTGAATTCGCCGTGACCATTTTTTCACAGATCAGTGGCCTGAATATGTAGGATTTTGGTTTTGAGTTCAGATTTTATGAACCATGGATTTGGGAACGACTAGAGGACGTCGTTGTCTTTTGTTCATGGAATGTATCAGTGAGTGAAGTAATTGTTGCTTAGAATTTTACTGATGATAGTCTGACACGAGTATTCGTTTTTCTGTCCACAAATAACTTTCAAGCGATGCGTGGAGCGCCGGCGCTGGTGGTCTGGTGGTTAGCGCACTCGCCTCTAGACCCAAAGTTGTGGGTTCGAACCCGGCAGAGGTCGGTGACTTTTCTTCGGGTGGTAGAAGAGTAAGAGTGCGTCTTACTTCGGTCCCGTGTGCTTGTGACATTGCGCGAGTGCACGTTAGAGATCCCCAGAGTAGTAGGTACAGTGCATGTCAATAATTTTCATAAGGAACCATACAATAATAGCCAAGTTATTGTGGAATGTTTGGATTTCCTAGCCAGAGAATCACACCTGTATACTACAGTACAACCATTATGTGCAAAATGTTTCTTGACGAAAGCTTAGCTAGTTGTTATAAGTTGTAAATGCAAACCAGGGACCATACTCGTACTAAAAAAGTAGCAAATTGAAGTTATATTGATATTGCTTCAAGTACAGAGAGTAATTTTAAATATGATAAGTCCGGCATTAGTTGGGTTTCATATTGATATGAAAGGGGCAGGTGCATTGCACAATATTGTAACTCTTCAGAAATTACTGTGTCAGACACAGTGTCAGTTACTACAAGTTATTAAGGGGTCTCAGAAGTGAAAGGCGTCACTGCAGTACTTAATGTGGTTTGTAAATCTGAAATAATTTAATATAAAACATTGATTAAATTAAAATAATTCATTCCAACAGGTGGAGGAATGACATAGGACTGTGACTATGGAAATCCACATTTCCGTAGTAATTATACTATCTTATTAGTGATATTTTATCAATAGAGGCGATAGTTTTTCCATTCGTGCTCTGTTCTCGTCTTAAGATGACATCAGGATGACATGATATGGTGGTGTCATAGTCTGTAGTCGATGCTTCCAAGGAACAGTGAATAGGCCGTATTCCACTTATATTATTATTATATTATTCATATTAGTTATAAAGACCCGCTAAGACCACGTATAATATATGCAACCACCCTCGTATTACTCATATTAGTTACTCATATAGAATAGAGCTGCCCCGCCATCTGTCAACATTATCGTAAATTAAATCCACCCCCAACCCATAATGGAGACTCTGCAATAATCAAGATTCAGTTTGGATGCTTCTGCCTTGGTTCCTTGCATACTTCCCAGGCGTCAGTGTCGTGTGGAAAAATTTAAACGATGTCCACAAATTAATGTGTATTCACATCTGAGTTTTTATGACAGATCTCACCTTATGTAACTGTGATTTATTGTTGGACGAATGGTCCACTTATATCCTCCTAAGAACTAACCATGTCTCAGATATGTTTTTGAAAAAATGAACAAAATGGGGTATTCAGTGTCACTTTCTCCCAGAATTTTATCGTCTTGTTTTATTTACGAATTAATGAGTTTTTATTGCGGCATCCTAGGTGTTGTTTACCAGGTCTCCTTCCAGAGCTGTATCGGCAGTCGTGCTGAACGGGCGACTTTCGGTTTGGTCCTTATGGCATTATAAGGTATTTGCATAAAGTAATGGAATGTGAATGGAATAGTTTGCAGGCATGATTATACGTGAAGGAAGAAAACAGCGATTGTCATCCAGCCACAGCGGATGCTCCAACCGTTGCAACATGGGAAGCTTCGTCAAAACCTTAATCTTTTGGAACACACATAGTTTCCATTTCTTGTTACGCACATACATCCATTACGTGTTACGTCGTAAAGTGCTTTTCCTGGTCCTCTCCGCCTGTTTCACTAATTCCCTGATCTCCTGTGGTGACCTCCTTGGAAGCCCCTTCTTGGCTGGTTTTCTTACTAGCTGGTATCTTCCAGCAGGAGTCCTTTTGTATAATTTTGGGGTTCCCAGCTTCACGTCTCGAACTAATCCCTTTCCACATTGGTAGCGATTGGTCGAGCTGCCATCTGAGGTTTTGTATTCCCTGGCCACGTACTTTTTTTAAAAATATTAATAAGGTGTGAACCTTGTCTCTCTTTCAGCTGAAAGTGGCGTTTCAGGGACGTGGGTGTGTGACTATGACAGAACATATGCATATCACCTATAATGTAATGAAATAGAAAGTAAGTGCTATTGATGCTAATAAAATACACGTAGTCAGTCATGTCAATATCACTCTAATTATTGGTCGTCGGTATTGCCCTTGATGTGGTATTGTTCTAGTGACATTATTTTATAATACTGTCACATGCCTGGCAAGATTATGTTGGACAAGCGTCGTCCAATAGTTCACGTGCTGTTGATTGGTGGTACGGTACCTTCCAAGACGATCCGTATGAACTAATAGGGTTCAGATTGTTTGCAAATATTTCCAGGTTCAAATGGCCGTAGAAAGTTCCTGTGTTAATTGCCACGTCCTTTCAGGACATTACCTGCATTCTCATCAAGTTCATTAAATATCTGTTGTTGCGAGTAATATGAAACATGAAATATTGGTACCAATGATACAAAAATACAACCACAAGAACAATGATCATAATAATAATAATGGTGACGCTCCAATTGGTCATTACAAATAACGCCCTTCTTTTGATAAAGAGTTGACCCACACGGGTTACCTGCTCCGTCCACAGTCGTGCTGGGTATTAGCTCTTGGTATGACTAATATGGGTTCATCGTCATCGTCTGATTGTGGATTGATCTGAAGAGAAGCTTTCTCTTGCTGCTGTAGGCTCCTTTCGTACCGCTTCTACTTCGTACCACCGGTCAATAATAGAAAGACCCCAATCCTCTTCTTCCACATTGCATCCACGTCCCGCGACTGGGTCGGTGCAGCTTGTGGCCGACTACCTGGAGGTGATGGAGGAGAACCCGATACCGCCAAGCACCACGTCGCGTCGCGGGCTATAGGTCAGTACCGACGTTCAGTACTTTTCTCGGTATCCCAGTCATTTTGCGAATCCCAACGTCGGACTGGATCTTAACATGGGAAATCCCGCTTTGCCATCACTCGACACGTCATCCGACCACGACTTTTGTCGTACGTCTGATTAGCCATTTTGACATAATTATGTTCTTCTGACCTAATTATTGTGGTCAGACGTGTGTATAGTGATGCAGGCAGTTCCTGTATGACAGCTGATGTCTTACTGGGGTTGTAGGACTCGTTTCATGCTGGTCCATCTGTATGATTGATGAACGGAGGTGTAGTTCGTTGTGAGGAAGACTGGTATTCTGTAGCTTGTGCAAATCAGATTATTTGCATTATTTTCAATGGTCCTTAAATCATTTGTGTATCATGACAAAATTTGTCGGCTGTGCAAAGGATAACGACATTATTCACATTGATTGGCCCTCTGTGCACTGCAGGTTGCTGTTGGCAGGCATTTGCATAGTCAGTTTTTGAGTGCATGTTAAACCAAGTGATTAATAATCGTGTATGTAGCATGTGTTTCATGTGGGACTAATAGGGGAAGCCAGACAAAACCCACATCTTGCGTAGCCATATTGGGTCTTTCAAAATTGTAGTCTATTATTCTGGAAAAGTTGGACTAATTATTATTATTCATATGTACGACATATTTTCATTGCCATTTGCCACAAGTGGGGCCATTGCCTCCAGTGTTTTATTTCCACCCAAGGACTAGGCCAACGTAACATTAAGTAAGTGCAAAATAGTGGGTATTCCAAACAACTTGTTTGAAGTTGTTGCGAAAACCACGTACTGTTTCGTTGTCATCTTCAGTGGGTTGATGATGCACTCGGTGTTGGCGGTCGTGTAAGGGCGTTGTCGACCAGGTTGAACTAAGAGGGTACAAAACGTTTCTCTTTACAAATATTTTAAGGTCCAAATGGCCACAGAAAGCCTAAAGATCCTGTGTTAATTGCCAGTTACTTACATGGCATCCGCTGCATCCTCGCTCATCAGTTCATTATATCTGCTGTTGCGTGTATTGAGAGTCGAAAATTAATATTGGTTCACATTACTACCAATGATACAAAAATAATAATGACAACTATATTGTCTATATTTTATTACTGAACCGAATGGTGTGAAGGGCCCTCAGAAGCGAAAGGCGTCACCGCAGTACTACTGAAGATAGTTCAGTGTCTTCTGTTGTAATTCTGAAAGATTTTTATGTTTTTCGTGAATTTAAATAGTAATATTATAATAATATCAGGCATGTCACGTAAAAGACCACAAATGTACTCAAATATTGCGTACGTAGATTGGCTTAGGTGATTCACATTAATTCCATTGCGTCGAAAGGGTACATTTTCATGTTCAGGTATGCTCATGGAGTATAATGCATTCCGGCAATAACAGGGGCACAAGTCCAACAATGACGATTTTGACTTACTACTAGAGCAGGGTCCATGACCGTGTGCACATTCAGAATGGATATTCTGATTTTAAAAAAATAATAATAACTAATAATTCTGATTATTCGAATGCTGCATCAATACCTGATTTATGATAACACTTTACAACTTTCAAAGTGCTCTCCTGTGAAATTGACTTTTTGTACTTGTGCCCCTGTTATTGCCGGGGTGCGATATGGTTAATAAGTGTAAGCCTCGTTGCCACATATACGTATACTGTGCTGGGGCTGAAGATTGGTAACATGTTTCTTTTGAGCACCTCTTAACTAAACGATACACGAGCTTAGTTCTAGAAAATAGTTGCAGTGGTACCCATGTAATTAGGACGTTAGATTGTGGCTTCACTTTCCGATGCACACTTCAACATGGCCAAAGCGAGAAGAGGGGACGTCCTTAGTAATATAACAAGTAAGTAGCATAAATGGCATAAACGACCAGCAACTTATAATCCCAAGTTAAAGCAAATACTGCATAAGCTCTGCCGTGTAGTTTCTCAGCAATCAGTAAGTCTAGCGATAACTATACATTAATAATTATTGCTGATATATCCTTAACTATTGTTAGACCACCGTTGTTTTTGTTTTGTTTTGTTTTGCGCTTTATTTAGTCCGTCGGCCTGCAGCACACGCCGCTTGGCCGACCCTCCTCCTCCTTCACACATTTACATTTACATTTACATTTACATTTACATTTACATTTACATACACATTTACATTTACATTTTTCCCTTCTCACTCAACCCCTCCCCCTGTCTCTCCAG
>JYFJ02009265.1:0-10230 GCA_000934665.2 Catajapyx aquilonaris | reverse complement strand
CCAAGGCGCGACCACAAAAGCAACCACCAAAACGCGCATAGACGCATACAATTTAGAGCGAAACCCTTCACCACCTCAGATTTAGAGAACCAAGAGACCAAGAGAACCAAACCCGAGAGAGGGGGACCAAGAGAACCAAACCAGTACACATTAAAACTCCGCCGGCGACTGAGCTCGCCGCACGGTGTAGAAGAGGAGGAACAGAGGAAACTGCGAGAGGTCAAAGGTGACTTGCCGGCAGCTCTAAAATAACTTGTCTTCCGTTAGAAAAAGTGGTCTAAGTTCAAGTACATCCAGAGTATATGGCAGGTTATGTGATTGGTTCAATCCAAAATGAGTTAATTTTATGTGAATGACTTGCAATGACATGCAACTTGCCCTTTAGAAGCTGGGCCAATACCAATAAAATTGGATGGTTACGTTTTACGCACTAGGTTACACCGCCTTGAGAGGACCATATGACTGGTCCAGATCTGGCTAGCTCTGGAAACTGGTGTATATGCCGATGGCATGCAAGAACTGATGAGTCTGTACCATGGGCTGTGTTCCACTCACATCAAGCATATCAAGCTCCCAAAACTAGTGAACTGCTGCTCCCTTGCCTCTCTTCACATCATGACAATGACGGTGGTTTTCCTCTCATGGAGAAGTTCGTTGTTGCGATGTACGATCGACGAGCGACGCCGCTGCAGTGAACGAGTGCAGGAGAGGAAAACCATTCTCCTGCACCATATAAATAAAGCATACCCTTTATATTTGTTCGCGAGCTTTTAATAACTCACAGTATATATAAAAAAGCATCACACAAATATGGATAGGCATGTACGCCAGTACATCTCACGCACAGGGCAATGCAATACTCTCGACACATTTCCTCCGTGGTCCATTCCATATCGTGGTCCTTCACACTCAGAATTTTGAGACAAAAATAAAAATCCTCACAAAATAAGATCCATCTTCAGACATCACCCCTGTCCATCAAGAGTCTGGTCACACGGCTCTTCTCTTTAGCAGTCATCTTCACGAGGGGTGGTTTCTAAATAACACAGACGTATCAATAATAATGAGGAGCGTGATCAATATTAGTGCAGTACATGAACAACTGTAACTGACTTTGATGTTGGCGCAGTACAAGACAAACCAATGCATGTACATGGATTCTTGTAGTGTGGGCTGCATGATCATTATCTCTTCGATATGCTTGAGAACCTCGCGACGGTACCTGCCCGTGTCGTACACGTGCTTTGGGTCAGTGAACAGGGGGACGGACCTGGAGAGGTGGAATATAACGTGATCATGATCATGCATTGATTTTATCCGGATTACCCTATCCTATATGAGCGATCGTCACCTGGAGTTAGTCAACTGTATAGCTGCGATGGAACTATTGTACCTTTTGGGTCCAGCGCCCTTCTTCCTTAGCCCGGTATCCACCTTGGCCTGAACTTTCGGACGAAGCTTCACAGACTCTCCTCCTCCGTTCATATACTTTTTAGGCAATGGGTTCTTCTTAGGCAAGTTCTCTTTCTTGGCCACTGACTCCTTCTTAGTCACCTTGTCCCTCATCGCAGCCGATGATTCCTTCTCCTTGGACAAAGAAGAGGACTTTGACCCTGAGGACACTGGTGAACCACCAACTTCCATTCTGGAACCTGAACAGCACGTCTGATGCTCCTAACAGTCAATCTCTGTTTGTGCTTAACAAGTGTTTCCAACGTTACTCCCAATCAACAATAATCACTCATGGAGGGAGGTTCAAACAATCCTTCCTTGGGGTGGCAAAATCTGCTTATGAATAGGATTTACTTTAATATTAGACATTTCTTTCAACGCACAACTCATGTAAGGGAACATCACACAGCTGTACATACCTCGACTGTCATCCACACAAGGAGGACGATGTCAGATTGTACATAAAGACACAAATTATCCCAAATATTCAACTAGCATGAAGCGGATACTTGACAATGTCTGTGAATATATTTTAAATATTATTGCATTAAAAAGTGCAAAGAACTGCACAGACACGACCAGGATGTTCATTCATGCAACCTGACTTGTATCGCCTCATCAAAATATCATTCTTATGCTGAAGGGCGTAATAATAATTTTATCATTGCTATACGGGATGAAGTACACAATGACGACACAAGACCTAAAAGTAACGAACCGCAGATAGTGAATAGTGTCCCAAAATCAAAAAGTACCGAAGGGAAGGAACCGAAATTGAGAGATCATAATACGACACCCATTCTGCTCAAATATTTTGGACGTCGTGGGAGTGCCAGGCTTCTTAAAAGTGACATTATGAGATGGAGCCGGTGTCAGATTCCCTGAACTGCGCCAGAACAATGACGTATGTTGTGATGGATGCAACAATCTGGACAAAAGAAGGACCGGTCATCCCATAATTAATTGTTAAACTCATGGTCATGTACTCACTGAGGTCATCAGCTTGCGATTGATGGAGAAGAAGTTGGCGGCAGTTATCTCCAGAGGAGGACCATCCATTTCAGCTAACAGAGCAGACACCTTGGGAGGTCATGGATTAATCAACAATCAATGTGTGATTTCTGGGTGACCTCACCTGTCGCCTGCAGGTTGGGGTCAGGTCAGAAAATCGGACTCGGATAAGGTCCTTCCGAGATGAGGCTGCCTGGAATTTCGTAAAAGGTTTAAGGAGAAGGTCCAATATATTGTAGAGACAAACTCACCTGCTCAGGGATGCTTCCGACGGTGCATGTGGTGAAATGCAACAATGCCAATTTCGAAGCGACCATTAAAAGATTGATCAGGATTTTGAGAGGGGTAAGTGACTTCAAAAAATTGATCGCGGCAAAAATGGTCAATACGGATTCGCCTACAAAATCGAGGAATGTGACGCAAATGGCTGATCCGTATTCTCTGCTTATGATCTCAGTGATCTCCCGGATCTCGTATAATACCTTTGCTGATGTGGAAAAATATTCTTCGGGATTAAAATCATGCGAAATGTTGCGAGATGAAAACACGTCGCCCAGCCGATTGCACGCGAATGAGACTCGTTTGTTGACATTCTTTACTTTTGTTTCTACCGCCTTTGAGATAAAAAGCACCTGACATAAGATTACATTTCGTATCATTGCATTTTGAAAAATAAAGCAACAAATGAACACGCACGTTTTTTCCTTAAAGGAGATGGCATAGGATAGCCACAAGAACGTGGCATCCACGACACTGACAATAATAATTTTCCAGCTAAATTTTCGGAGCATTGCAACATCGCTGCTTAAATTCAAGGCGTCAACTCTGTCGAACAGAAGCCTGAGTTTCTTCCACTTCAGATTCACAATGAAGAAATTGATCCAGGGAAGTAGGAATACCGTCACGAAGTAGGAAAACAATGCGGCCCATTCCGTTGGCGTCAGGTGTTCGTTCAAAGCTTCAGGCTGCGAGTCACCTTTCAAGACTTTGTTACTGGCACCCAGTAGTGATGTGACGATGAAGACGTTGAGCAGACACGTCCACCTGGTCCACACCCTGTGGCCATCAAAGGGCCAAGGGGACAATCCGAATGCGGCTGACACCACGTACATTGGCCCACATGACAAAAGAGAAGCTCGGACCTTGGCCTGACTGCCTGCCACTGCAACACGCATGTTAACTCTGTGCAGGAATTTGTGCGACTTACAGTACCACAAGAGTGACATTGAACACTCATTTTTCAACCTCTAAATAAAATCAATGGTAATCTATCGAACATGGCTAATGGTATTATAGTTGACTCACAGGGGCGCTCCCATTTATGTCAAGCTGCGAGTTGACACAAGAGCTTGATTTATCGCAAAAATTAATATTGGATGAAATATTGTTGGAAGCCTCCGCACACAGTACAGCTAGAGGTGGCTGATGTATATCGGGGATCGTCAATAGTGAATTACTTAAAGTACCTCCCACCTTCCATCCTACATGAATGACATCGACAAATTGGGTTCAGCCCAAAAGTCCTAAGTGTTATTACCAACGACTCTGTATATTATATTTATCGAATTTGAAGAAAGAAAGAAAAAAACTCAGGTTGTTTGTTATATTTTATTTATTAAAAACAGTACTTGCATGAACCAGCCGACATCCTCAATCATATATTGAGAATGACAAGTGGGCCACAATCACATTATCTCATTAGTTTGATATCTCACATTTTCAGATTATCTCACATGGGGCCTACCAAAAATTATTATGTAACAATCCAGTGGAAATGTAACCTCTTACTCCAACTCGAAGTGACACAGAAGGATAATAAATTTGTACGTCATGCTGGAGAAATCGCGCAACTTTGAGTAGGGAAATACTGATTTTCATATGGCATCACGTGATTGACGAAAATCGCATATTTCCGGTTGTAATTAAATGACGCCATCCTGATTTATTCCAACACCAAAGGTCAATCACACAGCACGCTGAGCAAAGTTTAATCAGTTTTAATAACCACACGTTTCCATTTACATATCATTTATAACTTGGGATTAGTGTCGCCCTTTCACATGGCTCACTTTTAGACATTCTAGCGTGGTTAGAATGAAAATATCTCCGTAATATGAGAAAACCACCTTTTATACTGGCAAGTCGCGCGTATAAACACATTGTGCCACGAACGCACGTCAGTAACACGGCTTTTTTCGAAACAAAATAACTTCAAAATTTGTAGTATTATCATATCTACACAAAGAACATTGCATGAAAGCAGCAAAGAGAAAGAATGACATAAAGCACACCCCGACCACCGTCCTACCAAGCAGAGTCGAGTACTGGGTATGACCCTGTTGTACATGAATAAATCTTACACATTATGGAGTACACCAAGAACAGGTTTTGGCCGGAATATGCGCGGAAGAAAGAAGACTGCACGATGTTGACCTTACAGAATCTGGCGACGATTCAACAGTGGAGAGAATGTGACAGGATTGTTACACAATACCGTTTGCACCAGATTCTATAACTGACCATGAAGCCGATATGTTAAGAAGGACAATAATACACCAAGAAACCACACTCTTGGGCAACATTATTATGCCCATCAACAGTCTCTCCACACTCTCAATATACATTACTATGAATCGTTATTAATCTCCAGTCAAAAGGTACCTTCATTTCTCTCAGCCTGGTCATTCCAATGAACTACGTCAATGAATGGTGCATAGAAATCTATGGCGCCGTAGAATTTTAACCCACTCATTTATAGTGTTGCAAAGTTTTAAAAAATTCGAGCGAAAATTTCACTCAAAAAAGGAGCAATTTCGCCGAATGCTCTTTTTGAGTAAATTTCACTCTGCAAAGATTTACTTTAACTCAAATCGAGTGGAAAATTACTCGAAAGATGAGTGAACATGGGTGGCAGTTTACTCTTTCCTTGAGCGAAACCCATTTCACTAAATTTGAGTGGGTTTTCGCTCCATCTGAGTGGATTTTCGCTCGAATCTGAGTGAAAAATTTTCACTCAGTGATCGAGGGATTTTCGCTCTAAAAGGGAGGAAAAAGTGAAAAATCACTCAAATCGAGTGGTTTTTCACTCGAAAACTTTGAGTGATATTTCAACTTCATGTGGTGCAATTATTTGGTAAGTCACACATCGGAATGCTAATGACTGAGCAAAGTCCAATTGTACACTAGACCCAACGACGTATCTTTAGCAAGGTCGCAGTAACAGTAATTACAATCAAAATTTACCAAGTGTTGAGCTGATAGTAAAGGAACGGATATGATTGCACTCCATTTCTGCTTACATCAAGACATAAAGGAAACCAAGTAGTGTCGATTTGAAAGTAAATGCGTAAATTACGAGTACGAAAGAGAATGATGTAACTGACAATGGCTTCATACATGTATACTAATTAAGTAGAACGCCTTTGAACCCTGCAGCTTCCAGCAGTCAGTGACCATTTATGAATAAATCCTACCTCCAGTACTTGCCCCTCAAGGAGCCAGGGCCTGTGACGTCTATTGACATGACGACATTTATATTCTATATCCCTTCCAAGACCTGGAGTTGCGACTCAGAGAAATGACAACAAGAAAAGTAGCAGTAGATTCATACGAGTATATTTCTAATGGTCTCTTCACACTATATTATTTGCAGAAAATGAGCCGGCTCTGCAGACTAAACGCACAAAATGCTTAGTTAGCTCAAAACCCGAAGAGATTTTTATAACATGGACCAGAAGCGGAAACACTCACTAAGTTACGAAGCCCTTGCACCTGCAGAAATAATGAAGACAGCGCCACGCACAATCATGAGCTCTATCTGATGATTGTGGGAAGACTAAAAGCACGGTCACTGTGATATGAGGTCGTTATTTTTCCCATCGGACACAGCTGAAAGGAGAGACAGCATTCGACTATTGTTGCGCAAAACTCTACAGAAGATCCACGAACAATACAACCAACTGCAACAACAATACAGTCACAATAACATGTTCTAAACACTTTCGTGTGATCGCTGCTATCTTGGTAAGTAACAAGCTCGTCTTATAAGTGCAACAGTTGAACAACGGTTTAATGTGATTCGCTGATTGCCGTGATGAGGCGAAATTGCCGACGTACCAATCACACTACCTAACAAAATATGCCCGGTTAGTAAACAATTAAAGTGCCATTAATTAACCGCGACCAAAACTTCTCATCCATAGAAAGGTCACAATAAAATTCAAGAAAAAGGGCCCGAATGAAAGCCAAGGTTATGTACACCGAACTGGAACATTGACTGGACATTGGGGCATTGACCTCGCGGTGGAGAAAAAAACAAAGCCTACATCTCAGGACATAGTCCTTAGGGTGTCCCATTTAGTGTGACTGCTACAAAGTCAAGTGGACTAGCGATGAATATTGCTCTTCCTGTGACCACAGTGAACTTCTTACTTGTAAATATCGCCATAACACAATAACATGTGGAATATCGCCATAACACCATCCATTCCTTCAGTGTCATAATGACAAGACGATGTCTCACACACTATTTTTCTTCTTGGTAATGTACGTCCTGTACATTACCAAGAAGAAAAATAGTGTGTGAGACATCGTCTTTAAAATGTGACGTGCCTACAAAAATGCAGGTGTTCGGGGAAAAAAAGAAGCCATGAAGCATCTCACTTAGGACTTGCGCCATTATCTAACTGCATATGCGAACATGAACCACCAAAGTGACGAGTCATGAACGGCAACGCCATTTTGGAGCACGGTGCTAAACGGCAGCAATCATATTAATACACCAATAACAATTAAGACAATAGAACCTGCTACTTACCACTCACTTACCACTGATTCTTATTTTTCCTTAGTCCCACTAGATTAGTAGTGCTCTAGTGACTGCGGCTGCAGTGTCCGGAGTGAAGGCATAAGGCGACGCAGAGCGATGAAGACTGTGTCTCACCCTACAGAGATAACAGAAAAAAGCGAAAGTAGCACTCTGCTTCATATATTTTGAAGCTGAATAACTCAATCTCTTCAAACTACGCTGCTCTGTATAGACTCGAGAGAAGGCACTTTTGAATCCCAAAATCTGACGAGATTGATAACTGTTATAATACCAAGTGGAGTACTGCGACGGGTGCTTCAGACGAGTACCTGTGGAAAAAGGTTCAAGAGCACAGTCGCAACCAGGGTGGGGAGTATTCAGTACGACTGCCAACAGAAAAAGAGAAGTTATTCTTACACTCATCATATTACCTACTACTATACCAGATAAATATTTCACCCATCGGGAGAAGTTTTCATACCATATCAATGTCACAGTTTATTTATAAGCAACTATTGGGGGGAGGGGGCGGTTTATAAATGTGGTGGTCTGGCAGCATATGATATAACAGAACAGTTCAACAATGTAGCACTATGGCGCTGAAATATGAGGTACCTGTCGTTGCATATAAATTTATAACTATTAATGTCATTCATTACGACAGCAACCCTCTAGCGTTGCCAGACGATAGTGCCAACTTAAGAAAGTCTCATTACTTTCTTTCCGTTATTCACGTCAATTTTGGCATGGACGATACTTAGGTGGAGTGATATCTGACGGAGTTTACTGATACGCAGGCTGACTTTAGACCAACAAAAAGGGGTTGCTTGGATCACATTTATACTTTCAACTAATTCAGAAGCCTCCCAAAGGCAAACTATATGCGATATTGCTGGACCTGTCTAAGGTTTTTGATTCGGTTAGCCATGATATTTTATGGGAAACTCTTCTGGAAATTGGTTTTAGCTCAAAATTGGTTATCCTATTGGATAATATAATATAACAATTTTCCGGCAGTATTCCTAAGGCACGAACTCGAATAAAATCTTCCAATGAAGTGGTCGAGGGCAATTATTATAAGCATCATATTGCATTACTCGACTTTACCATATTTACAAACCCGCCTTTACTAGACAGCTAGACTTTATATTAATACTACGCCGTAGTTCCAAGAGCTTCCAAAGCATCACGATGCCACCATTTAATTACAAAATGGCGGTGTTTAAGGCTATCCAAACGTTGAATAAACGCGGAGGCTCCGATCTTCTGGACATTCAAGAGTATGTGAGAGACATATATGTTACACAGGAGCGCAACTCAGTTCCAATGGAAGCACGGGGTTCCAGACCACCTCAAGAAGAACACCGATGAAGGGGAACGATACTACACATTGTCCGCTCATAGCAGCAAGTATAGACTGAACAAAAACCATACCAAGAAAAATGACTCGGATCAGTTCCTATGTATTAGAATATCGACTCTCACATGTCAAGCCTATGTGACAGAATTTTTAAAATCTAGACTAAATCGTGTTACAACCGACACCGATCACAAAGTAGGGGATACTTTCTGATCACGATGAAAAATCCGCAGGCATGAACATGTAACTGAACCTGAAAAACACAAAATGTGACCTATAATTATTAGAGACGTGATGAAAACCCTTCACTCTCTTCAACTCTCATCAAACTGCGCTGCTCTGTTGTACACACGTGTGAGAAAGCTGTTATATCCCAAAATCCGACGAGATATATAATATTAGCACAGCTGAAAGGTGCAGAAACATAACTCCGGCTGTGCAAGCGAGGGAAGAAAATGGTGGAGGATCTGATACCGCCAATACATCACCGCAAGGTATGAAATCTGTAGATGAAAGATAGGGATGTCCTTCAGTTAGTCTCCATCAAACAATATCAGTCAAATGAAACCTCATAGTCCTACATGTCACAACGGAATAAACTTGAAGTTTATATAAGTTAGAAACTTTCAGGGAAACAGTGTCTGAAACGTGTCTATCTTGCCTGATGGAAAAGAAGACAAAGCAACTACAGTATTTGATTATTACCACATAAAGGCATGAATGTGGAACAGATGTAGATGAAACACAAAGAGGGGTAAAAAAAAAAAAACTCAATAGAATCAACAATCGGCTGAACCCTAGCCCAGTGGCGTATAATAAAATGTATGACGTGTAATGTACGACCTATGAAGAAGCTGAATTAACGTACAAAGGGCGGTTGGTTTATCTCAGTAAGAAATAAACTTTACCAAATTTTTCCACTAGCTCAAGCGGGACTACACTTTGGGCATTTTCCCAGTTGATTCAGTTTCATAACGACCATCACGTTGGAATAGAAACAAAATGTCCACTTGGCCCGGGGACCTCAAAAATGCTTCATAACCACCACAACAATGCAATATTTATTGCAATTTTTATGCCGACTAAAACATGTCTGCACTGTTGGGCTTGTTTTACCCGAGACGTTGCTCATTCCTCTTAAGTGTACACTTGTTTACGATTACTTATGATTACAGCATATAATATCCTGCTCTGTTTTGTACTAAATTTAATGAATGAATTATGAGTGACAGTTAATCTCTGGCTTGGTCAACCTCTATTTAGAGGGCCAATGAGGTAATCACATGATGTTGGTCACTAACCACTCACAACCTTCTCTACAAGGCCATAATTAAATATTAAATATTAGTTATTTATAATGCGTGCATTTCGTACACGAAATGACAAAACTTCCCTCCACAATGTTATACAACGTCTCTTTAGAACATGGAGCATACCGCGGTCTGGACATTTGTTTCGCCCAGTGGCCGTTTTCGAGGTTTGAGCCTAACATAGGGATGTATGGTGTAACACTTATTACGTCAAGTCAGGAGGGAAGTGTCACGGGGGTGTGAGGAATGAATAAGGGGAGTCAATAGTAATGGAATAACTGATGTATTGA
>JYFJ02009264.1:0-10240 GCA_000934665.2 Catajapyx aquilonaris | reverse complement strand
CTGGTGCATACACAGCCACAACCACAATCCTAGTCTTAACCACCTTCAGACTCACCCACATTATTCTCTCACTAACCTGACTATATCCTTTCACACAGCGCACCAGCTTAGGACTAATAAGTATACCCACACCTGCACAAGCCCTCTCCCTTTCATCTACACCAGACCAGAAACCTGTTAGCCCATTGAAATCACCCACTGAACACCCCTTCATCTTGGTCTCAGACAAGCACATTATGTCTAAACGAGCATCAACAAATGCTTTCCTAACAATATCACACTTATTATGAATCCCTCTTACATTAACAATGGAAAGTCGAACCTCGGAGTTTTTTAGTCTTTTCTTACTACCCACCCCACCTACCCCCAAACTTCGAACATTCCCAGAATCTAGGAGAGAAACTGAACTTAAATTAGTATGACTTGCGGTTCTCCCGATCATCTCTTCTCGACCAAAAAGGAAAATAACTGGAATGAAGGTCAGGCACTCGCAGCAGGTCCCAGGCGTAACCATGGAACCTCGTTATCGATTTTTTTTTAAAAAAAATCAGGTGCCCTGAAGGACTTCTTTGGCAACATGAGGAGCGATGAGAAGAGGCACAAAAATGGCATCCTTGCAGGCCACAGGAGAAGCGTGGTACTGTACCAAAGAAAAGTTGAGGTAAGAGCAGTATGTCTACATTAATTGCTGCTTTCTACATGACACATGGAAATTCACCCTACTTACAGTTGGGTAAGTCCATGTCAATTCGATCACTTTGGCGTAAGAATTTACCCCCCCATCTCCGATTTTGACGAAATTTGGCAGAGTTGTAGGCTTCATAGAGTTATAGTATCGGGCCAAATTTTGCGTTAATTGGTTCGACCTGTTCGGCGTGGGAGGTCACGGAGATTGTTACCATCGGGCAGCAAGCGGCGCGGTTTTTCGGACATTTTCTTGAATAACTTTTTTTCTATTGGTTGTATTTGGACAGCGAGCATATATACGCGTAGATCACAGTTAGACGAATCATAAAAAGCCCCTTTAATAAAGATATTGCGCAATTTCTGCTCGTGCCATGGATTTTTGTAATGTGACCTTTGACCTCATTTTAAAGGAATTGAGGTATCTTCGATTTTGAAAATTGATATATGAAAGGCCAGGTCATGTTCTAGGCGACTGCCAAAAATCAGGCTGGGCCCTCCAGAGACTGTCGAGAAAATAAATAAAACGTCTTCTAACCAGCCGATAATGAAGTAATCGGGCTTCACACTGAGACCCCCTATGATTATGGAATGATATGATGTGATGTGGAAAACCGTTAAAATTACTTGTATAGGCTCCCGTGTTCTGGAAGTGAAGATTCCACTGATTGATGGTGCCTTTATTTTTAACCTACTCTCACAATCTTCCCTCTCTCCTCAGTGAGTTCATACTGACAGTAACTATTGCAACAGCCTGGCACTGGTTAAAATGCATGTTACTTGAGTCCCACTGACAGGTATGGCCCCTTCGGAAAAGTAGGAAATAATCTTGACTGGGATTCCTATTTTCAAGTATGAAATCAATTTAAAAACATAAAGAGACGGATTGCTACCTTGATTGCAACAGTATCAGCATTACTTATCATTATAGTCATGCAGTTGGAAGTGATGACGATCCTAGTGACAGAGAACTGTTTGTAAAATTTCTGTCATAGTAAACCACATGCAACAATGTCAATGTGCAATGTAATACTCACTCACCAAAGGATCATGTTAGCTAGAAGCTTAGAACTGACACTTTCGAACTCTTGCTGAGCGCGGAGTATAGACTACCCCAACGTCCCCAAGGATCAACACAAAAACCTGTTCACGGGTATCCAACATGTCAGCAGAATACAGCCAAAGCAATATTCATCACAAGATGTGAGTCATTTCTCCATCATAGGGGGTTTCTCAGTTAAGCCCAACTACTTCACACATGCATTATTGGGAGTTCGAAGACGTTTTATTTATTTTCTCGACAGCCTCTGGAGGGCCCAGCTTGATTTTTGGCAATCCCCTAGAACATGACCTGGCCTTTCATATGACATATCAATTTTCAAAATCGAAGATACCTCAATTCCTTAAAAATGAGGTCAAAGGTCACATTACGAAAATCCGGAGCAGAAATTGCGCAATATTTTTATTTAAGTGGTTTTTCATGATTCGTCTAACTGTGATCTACCCGTAGATATGCTCACTGTCCAAATACGACCAATAGAAAAAAAGTTATTCAAGAAAATGTCCGAAAAACTGCGCCGCGTGCTGCCCAATGGTAACAATTTCCGTGAATTACTATGCGGAACAGGTCGAACCAATTAACGCGAAATTTGGCCCGATACTATAACTCTATGAAGCCTACAACTCTGCCAAATTTTGTCAAAATCGGAGGAGGGGAGGTTTCATGAGTGATCGCCTTCACGTGGATTTACCCAGTTGGAGTCGCAACACAGGTCTCAATTCTCCCAAGATCTTGCCCAAGATGAAGAACCAGACATAAGCCTCAACCAGCCCAGCTCATCAGTGATCAGCGTCCCTGCATTGGTCCCTACAAATGTTCGGTTGGCGGGGGATGTCCAGGAGGCAGCAGTCCCTCAAGTGCCATCTTCCGTGCCTCCGAGCCAGATTCCTTCAGAAATGAGCCAGCATCAACTGTGATGGGAAAATCCAAGGGAAAATCCGAAGAAAGATCAAATTGGCAAGATGACCGCTACTCAAGACTACAGCGGTGATTGCGTAAGTTGCGCAAGCTCAAGCCTATCCCCGGACAGTCAAAAATAACAGATCACTTTCCATTACTCAATGATTATTAGCTGCCGAAAATAATCACCTAAAAACATTGTTAGCAGATGCAGTGAACAAATGCCACAGGATTCATGGCGCCGATGATCAAAATAATGATCAAAGTGCAAATGTAGATAATTTCTTGCAACAGATATACCACGCAGCAGCAAGTACACAAGCATCGCCAAAACTAGGCAAGCAACAAATTGAATCTGTCCGAAGTTGCACAGAACCCCAGTGGGATTGGTTCATTCAAGATTATGAATGTGAAGCGGGATTTTGCGTACAAGATATGGTACACATTGGGACTAAACTCCGCACTCTTTTCCTCAGAGCATCTACCATCATGCCGATGGGACAGCTTGTGGCAAATGTTGCGCATATCACCTACTTGATTGAAAAAGTGTCCAAAGACAAGCACAAATTGAACAAAACAGACACAGAAGCCAAGGACAAGATGAATTTTAAGGCTGTTGTCAAATTGTGCGATCCAAAAGTTACTGAATTGCTCACCGTACATGATCAAGGCAGTAATGCCACTGTAGCCTATGGATAGTGAGATGGATTCATATGCTCACATAGCATGGCCAACTGTGAGATTGAACACTAGTGTAGTTGCTGGCTATGTACTTGTCATGTGGTGCATCATCAGCAGCTTACAAGTGGTGGCTTTGGCTTGCCTTTTTTTTAAATGATTGCTTTAGTTTTTTTTTCTCTCTCTTTCTTTTTACATATTTGATTTTGTGACATGTGATTTGGGTGTGATCTTGGTGTGCAACAGGGGGGGCATGTTTCTATTTTTCTTTTCCCTTTTCTCGGCGATTTTGCCTTTTCCGACGCCTTTGTCCGTTATTGCTTTGTGGGGTTTTAGTTCGAGGGTCTATGTCTGGATGTCGATCCTCCCGCACATTTCTCCCCTACCACGCCTTCTCTCTTTTACCGTTGTTGCTTCCCCTCACGATTTTTATGGTACGGCTCCCTCCTCCATGTAAACCCCGGCCAGTGCATCACTTGTCCGGAACAATCCGAAGAGAACAGACCAACATCCCAAGTGACTAACAATGGATTTGGGGTAGGGAGCATTTCAACGGGTGGATGCTGGAAGCCGGGGTCGTGCTGGTGCAGGGTCCCGCGGCCGTGGGGGGGCCAGCCGGCGCCCCTACCAGAAGAAGAAGACCCGGTCATCACCTGCCCTGGTGATGACTGTGGTGGAGGCGGGGGAGCCTCCAACCTATCCCAAGATGCTGCTGGCCACCTCTCGGGACATCTGCCAGGGGGTGGACCTGCACACCACTCCCATTCCATTTGGCAGGAGGTCGGCAGGTACGAGTTACCTGCCGGCTTCTGAGGAGGAGGAAGCTGCAGAGGGGAGCCCCATCCTCTTGGCTCCGGTCGACCCGGGGGAGCCGCTGGTCAGCACCTGTTCCCCTGCGGTGTACCTCCGGGGACGGCGGGACCGTCAGCGGGTGGAGAAGAGGAGGTTGGAGCAGGTGGCCAGGGAGGAAACCCTACGTCTGGCGGGGGTGGAGGCGTCGGCTGGCATCTCCGCCGAGGCGTGCGCCGGCATTTGATGGCGAAGAGGCTGCTGGTGGGGGAGCACCCATGGAGGAGGTGGACGACGAGGAGGAGGAGGACCTGCTGCTGTAGCCGTGGCGTTAATGGTGGCGAATGCGAGGTCCTGAAGAGGACCGAGGTGACAACGTCCCCGCGAAATGCGGCCATATCCATTTTGGCGGACACCATCGCCCGCCTGCAGCAGCAGCTGCAGGAGGCATCGCCAATAGATCCACAGGGACAAGTTACGCCGGAGGACCAGGACATGGACGTGTAGTGCCGGATTAGCTATGATATTGTGGAATTCATAGCAGGTGTGGTGCTATCCTCTAAAAAGCATGACATCTCCGCTGTTTATTTGTGCCAACAACTTCTGTTGAAGCATCTAAGGGAAAGGGGCACCAATCCTGAAAAAGTATTTTACGTCACAGATGGTGCTGCCCAACATTTTAAAAACAAAGATCAATTTATGAACCTGATGAATCATAAAGGAGATTTTGCATGCCAACAGAATGGCGCTTTCATGCGACAGCACATGGTAAGGGTCCCTGTGATGGGGTTGGGGGTAACTTGAAAATGAGCGCTTCTAAAGCTAGCTACAGTGATGCTGGACCCAATTCCGGTGTATACATGTGGGCTGTGGAAAATGAAAAGGAAACCGATATTTTTTTTTCTACTCATCAGTAAGTCACCAGATCTTGGTATTTTCTTGAAAGTCATAAATTCTTTCAAAACATCTGCACTGAAAGCATGAATGTATCATTCAACTTACGAGATGGGAAAATTTCCATGGTACGCGTCTGTAGTAAATCCCCTCGCCATTACCATTGTTATCGGTGCGCAAAATCCTAAGCAAAAGAAAAGAAAATCGACATCGCATTTTTCGTTATTTATTACATATTTTGTAAGAATTTTGATGATTTTTGAATTAGCACATTTTGAATTTTAAGAAATGAATGCAATAATTGGAAAAATAAGTTGGCCTTCAATTTTATATCTGCTTACATGAGTTTGGTCTCAAAACGCTGGAGACACTTGTGTCACTGCCCTCGTGAGTAACCCATCGTCATAAAAAGTAGGGAACGTGGGGGAGAGTGGGACAACGGGGGAGGTGAAGCCATCGACCAATTACTGTGTTACTTGGTAAGTGGGTGGAGCAATTCTGAATGCACTAGTGAATGCAAACAATCCACATTTTTTATTGCCAACTTGAGACTGCATTGATTGGGTTTTTTTTCTGTCTGACTTATGACATGTAATGTATTGTATATTTTTCAAATATTATGTTGACAGTCCAAGGAGGTGAGAAGGATGTCCGGTTTGACGCCCCATGGGCCAAAGAGTGCCCTGCACTATTTTGTGGAGACATGTAGAGCTGAACGCCAGCTTCTCCAGCCAAGAGCGGTAATTGATGACAGAAGACTGGCGGAGGAATCAGCTGTGACTTGGGAGGTAATTTATCAAGGATTATTTGGCCTTTCTGTGTGTCACAGTATTGATTTTGCAACTGTGCACCTGTACGTGCCCTTGAATATTGCAAAAAGCAACAAAAAATTATAATTTCAATCATGCTTTAACAATTGATAATCAAAACAAGTATAACATGAGCATCGCTGATTCATTGGTTGTTGTAAAATGCTAGTGCACAAATTGAATTTTCTTATTTAAATTTAGACAGCAATTACAGGGTGGTGAGTAACTCCTGCAAAATATGCAGTTGGGGGATATACGTAGTAGAACTCAGAACATGATGATCGTCAGGAAAAGTTGAAGAGATGTAAATTGCAGCAGCGCAAGGGTTAGGTCAGGCCACAGTAGGAACAGTGCCGGATTTACCACCCCGGCCGCCACTAGGCAGTTGAGATCCGCCGCTGCTCCCCACTCCCTGCCCCCCATTCCGCTTAAAAATTAAATTTTTTAATCCCGTTCTCTACTTCATTTCATTTTATTTCATATAAAAATTTATAATTCGACTTAGGCCCTTAGGATTTTCTGCCACGTGGTAAATCCGGCGAAAATTTTGTATTTAAAATGATTTCGCATGTATGTAGCCTATTCGAAAAATATTTATTGCAACTTGCAGCCGCCCCTAGGCAATTTCATACTCTGCTCAATGGTAAATCCTGAGCTACTTCCAGTCGAGTAATTTTTTCATTTTATTTTTTCGTGCCTTAATTTGCCGACCCTTGAAGGCTACCGCCCTAGGCAACCGCGTAGGTTGCCTTGCCGTCAATCCAGCTGCAACTCCATGTTCTGGTAGCAATAGCTGGTCAAATTCCAGCGACAGTTTATTTTCTCCGGAAAGCAGTCTCTCGAAGAAAGGATTGCTTCAAGAAATACACTTTATGTCCAAAATGTTGGGCAGTTTACGACTACTCAGATTGCTTCTATCTGCTTAACGGTAAACAGACTCTGCTGGTGTACAACTTTTGTGGATCGGCAGCAATGCAAGGTTGAAGGCAAAGAAAAATTGCTTAAAGAAATCTGCCACAATAATGGAAAAAGGGCATTCTATTCCTTAAAAACGTTTTCTTACAATTCAGTAAGAGATTCCTTGGAGCGGTTGTGCAGAAGGTCGGTTTTTTTTGACCAAGTGTGAGGAATGGCGCGACAGACGTGTTGAAGGGGGTAATATGTTTGACATATATGACGGAAATGTCTTGTGGCAAAAAAAAATTGATGGTAACACAGAAATAGGTTTATTTTCACATATAGCCTATTCTGAATTGTGCAGTCATGTGGCTGCTTTTACTCATTGCACGCTGATGAACTACACTGTATACACACGTACAAGTTAATATAATACACTTCATGATGAAATTTGTATTAATTTTGTTGAATGTCTGTATCCTGTATACCACATCATTATAAGTCATTCTGACTGTTAGTAAATAGCATCAATTTTTAAAAAGTAGATGGCCAGGTTCAGCATGAGAATAAACTTTTAATATTGAAAGCACCATTTCCAAAATGAGATGGAATAAGGCTGTGACAAAATATTCTTCCCTCTTATAATTGTGGTTATTGCAGTCATGTGTCACATTTGGTAAAGTTGGCTAATTAAATATTAAAAAATTGCCTCATTGGGCTATACCAACTGTCTCACTGTACCCAACTAATGGGACACCGCTAGGTATGCGCTCTATTGGTTTTTAAAATGTTCTTCAAAAAGGAAACCATGCCAAATGCTAATCATCTAGTGCACTTGATATTGTACACACTGAAAGTGGTTTATAAAATTAAAACTCGAATAGTTCAGAACAACAATGGTGTTCCATTTCCAATGAACAGTATTTGGATCTCACACTGCAGAACATGCTAACGTGTAGCCCTGTAGGCTGCAGTACTCTAAAAATAATGTCACCTTAAAAAAACTTTCAACACTTGTCCCTGTTCCTCTTGTATACACTATAGTGTACGTTTATTTCTATTCCCTTAACTCCAACTCCATTAAAATATGGTGGACATGACACTATGTGCTAATCAATTATTTATTTAGTTATGAAAAATTTCTCATTTTCTTAGCCTCACACATTACAATCTCTGCCCCTTTCAGAAAGCAATACGTACCATTTACCGACAACTAGAGTCGACAGGAGAGTTGGAGTTCAACTTTAACCAAGAGTATGTCACCGCAATTGAAGTGTAAACTTGTAATAATAATACATTGCGCACTTTTATTCATTTTCCATTTCAGTTTTGATGCAGAAGTCAATAAGCCAGGTGAGTGACCAAGTTATAAGAGAATGCGACAGCGCCTTTGCAGGTGCCTTCACAAGAAGTGAACAAACACGTAAGATTACGGAATGATTACTCTTGATCCCCTTCCATATCATCAATATTTACCCATAACAATTGTTATCGATTTTTTTTAAAAAAAATCAGGTGCCCTGAAGGTCTTCTTTGGCAACATGAGGAGCGATGAGAAGAGGCAGAAAAATGGCACCCTTGCAGGCCACAGGAGAAGCGTGGTACTGTACCAAAGAAAAGTTGAGGTAAGAGCAGTATGTCTACATTAATTGCTGCTTTCTATTCATCAGGTATTTTATTTTGAACAGTCATTTTTATATACAAACTCAACAATTCTACTACCTCGCGACATGGTTTAAAAAAGGGATAGGGTAGTACTGTATAACTTTGTTTGCATTTCCTACGAGGTACAACGACAGGTACAAAACTCGTACCGCGTAGTGTACACGCCCTCACAAGGACAGGACAAAACCCTCAAAATACCTCAGTAAACTTTACCTTCCTAAAATCGGTTTCTTTTTGTTGCAGTGACACCGTGAATATTATTTCTTCCCCACTGACGATAAATCCATGTTTAAATTCTTGAAAGAAATCAAGGACTAATTCTGTTCCTAATGACTTTTTTTCCCCCCCCCCCCTAGGCACACTCCCGAGTGGCTGACCTCATCGTGCAGTCCATGACTCGGCGAGAGGAACAACTCTTAACATCAAAGGCGCTTGCCGCTGCTTTGCTTTGCGATCCACGTTACAACCTCGTCATGAGTGTGGAGGATGTGGCCAAGGCTAAACATCATTTGAAGAGCCTGTGGACAAGAATTTGTCCACAAAGTACGCCAGAGGTGCCTGTGTCCAGTGAAAGCTTGTCATTGTACACAGACACACCAATGGCGGAACGAAATCGAGCGATATCTACGGAGCCTCGGGACGGACATCGCAAATGTACAGACAGAAGGAACAAGCTGATGATATTGGGACCCTTTTGGACGGCTTGCGGAGTGTCCGCATACCCAAGGAAGCGGACATTCTGCAATACTGGGAGACGAAAAAGATATCCGATCCGGAACTGTACAAGTTGGCAACCATAGCCCTATCAGTTCCAGCTACACAAGTCAGTGTGGAGAGACTATTCTCTGGTCTGCGATTTATTCTCTCCTACCTGCGTTATAATTTAAGCCCAGATTTGTTGAACGACATAATTACTCTAAGGGCTAACAGGAAGTGGGTATTTTGCTCTCTGTTTAATCTGTTAAAGGGGCAGAGCTTCCCCCGAAGACCCCGTAAGGGGTAGCAAAGGGTATAATAAATAAATGAAAAATAAATAAATAAAAGTTTGATTATTTTCTTTGCAGGAAAACTTAAACAGACTTGGGACATCAAATAAATACAATTACCAAAACGTATAATTTGATCCGCTGCCAGCACCATACCTAAGCAAAGATCACTCTGTAACCATAAAAAGACAAATATGCGCGAAAGAAACAAAAATAATTGGATCCCCCTAACAGACTGTTCAGCACTTGCAAATTGCAATAGATACAAATGAAAAAAATGTCCTATTTGCAATAATTTATTAAATAACTCGTGGTTTCATATCATCTCATAATGTAACTGCACCCAATCTCTGATAAGACATTTAAACTGGAACCCCCCACCCAAAAACCAATTGAAGAGTTGTTTCTAAAAAGGGCCTATGTCCACTTTTGTCGGAAATTGAGATTTGCGCGCCATATGTTAGCTAAGGTCCAGACCCACGGCAGAAAATTGAAAAGTTGAGCAAAAATGGCCCTTATCCATAAGATTTCTTAGGTGGTTCGAGAAAAAGGGCCTTGTACCCTACATATTTCGCTAAAAAGGGCCGAAGTCCTGGAACAAGGCCCTTTTCAATGTAGGAACTGGGCAGGCAACATTTTCCAAGATGGTGGTTCAGTGTCGGTTCTTCTAGTATGTTCTCGACCACATTTCTGTAAATATGTCCCATCCAGTGATGGATTCCCCTGCAATGAGTGTAGCTCCTCCTGTGGACTCTACGCAACCAACACCAGTGCCTAAAAAAAAATGTCAGAGTTACGGCGACCCGACCATAAAGGCCCCGCGCCAATGTATCTCATCATCCACAATTATTCAAAGGCTAATCAAGAACAAGAATTTA
>JYFJ02009263.1:0-10321 GCA_000934665.2 Catajapyx aquilonaris | reverse complement strand
CCCCCAACTGTACCCTTGTCCCCACCCCCCTCAGAAAAAACTTCTGGATCAGCCACTGATTGCACATGCTCTAACGATCCTTAAAATTTAAAATTTAAAATTTTTTTTAAATGATTTATATTATTATCCTTATGGACGATAAATTATCCTACCAAATTTTATTGAGATCAAAAAATTGGGGGTGAACATACTTTGAATTTTATTTTGCATGCTCTGTCGTGGAATCTCCCATCAATTAATTGCAAAAAAAAATAATTGGGCGAAAGGCGATATCCAAATAAATGCTACAGATGAACAAGGGACCCGGAATCCGCCAGAAAACGCCCCCTCCTTGCGCACCCGGCAGTATTTATTCCCCATCGCTATATCACGCATTTTTTTTTCTAAGCCTACATTAGGTATAATTTTTCAAGCCGCGATGATCGTACGATTCGTACCTGTTCCCGACCGTACAATAACAAAAAAAAATCAACGGCCCAGCATGTTAGAACGGGTCCCCTTTCCTGTTGCAATTAGAGACAACTGGCGTAGTGTACTAGAAAGATCGAGGAGAAAAATTCATTATAGGAACGTATATTTTGGTGGCTGATAAGGTCACTTGAATCGGGATGGCAGCAGATCAAACGAAAATGCTATTTTTTCCCCTGAAAAGTTGGAAAATGTGTCTTATTTATACAGTTTTGCCTTGATCCCCCCGGGGGGAGTGTTGCCCGGGTCGTGGCCATTGCCTCATCCGCCCCTCCCGCCCCCTTCCCCCAATCACCCCAAATAAACACCTTTTCACATACACCAGACAACGCAACGCACCTCCCACTCCCGCCCGCCTCCCAAGACCCCGACCGTGCGGCCATGGGACACTGGGGCCGTGGGACCGCGACCATGACCCGTGATCACAGTGCTGTGGATTCCGGAGTAACGCCAAATAAACAACCGCGGTTACCTGGCAGCGCAAGGATAGCCAACACATAAACACATAAAAAAATAAACAGTGACGACAATCTTTTTGAACGTGATAGTACGGGAGTTGTACCTTGTATGTTGCATTTTCTAGATTTTTTTTTTTACTTTGGCCCCATCATTTGTGGACACCCTGTATATAGATTTTTCCCAATCAAGTGGGCATTAATGTTGCTAGACGAGCTCGGATTTTGCTGAAAAAAATCACAGCTGTACACACCTATGCCATAAAGGTGCATTCACATATCCGCGATTGCGACTGCGACCACGACCCCGTTCCCGAGCGACGTCGCGGGCATGGTGTCGCCCAGCTGCTGGGGGCCCGGTCGCAGCGCTGTTTCGGGCACGGCGTCGTGACAGCATTCACGTAAGCCGTCGCCACGATCTCATGCCCGAAAAAAAACATGGCGGCTCCGCTGGCATCCGCTGAGAGCCGGCCTTATCCCTCAAAGTACAGGCTTGCAAGGCATATTTCCGAAACAAATTTGCAACCGGCCATCTGATATGGTCAGAGGCCAACTCCATGGACGTTTGTAATTGTAAAATAATTTAAGTTTTTAATGGAGCCATTATCAAAGATGGCGGTCCAATGACCCAACTGCAGAGCCCAAGCCGGCCCATGCAAGGCCTGGCATTCTATTGGCCAAAATGGACTACACATGACCTAGACGTGACTTTTATCGCCAGCGACCGTGTGTCTGCCGTCGCAGGTATCTGGATCTAGCAGATCCTGGCGACGGGCACCAAAACGGTCGCTGGACGGATGGGAACTCGGTCGCTGAGGGCACCGCGTCGTGGATACGTGAACGCTCCGGTGACAGCGACGGGGCACCTAATCGGTCGCTGAGCACGAGATCGCGGATATGTGAATGCACCTTTTATGCTGCATATCGAGTTTTAGACAAATTTTGAAATACCGTGGGGAGGAAAAAAATATCGAATTTTTTTAAATGAGTCCTTTTCTGGATTATTTTTTCGGTTATTGTAAGTGGTCCAAACTCAATCAACTTATACATCAAATTGAAAGAGAACAGCGAGGAGAATTATTCGGCGATGGAATATTTGTTTTTCTCGGAAATGCACCGAGAAAAACATGTATGGCATTCCATCTGTCACATGCTCAGTCCCATGTCCAAGTATTTATACCCCAACAATTATTATTAGTGATGTATTTGCATAACATCAGTCACATTTGGTTACAGAAGTTACAACCCATACAAGATTCAATACGCTCAGTTTCAATCCTTGGTCATGCATGGCTCGCGAGAAGATAATAGATAAAATTATATGTTTCGCCGAATTAAACCATTAATTTGTATGGAGCCAAATTCTTGGGCATGTGACTGATGAAACGCCACACAGGTTTTTTAGGTTACATTTCAGAGGAAAACAAATTTCATAGCCGCATTCCACTGGTGATTCTCTTTCATTTTATCAGTGGAAGTGGTCAAAACCCAATCAACATAATTATACATAAAATTTCCTCCTGGAATGTTTGTGAAAAACATCTAGATACACACACTATAAACAGTATAAGTTGGACTGTGTGCAGGAACAGTACTTTTCGTTTGATTTGCCACTCCCCAAGGGGGTAATCACTTCGGTACTCCGGTGTACACCTGGGAGTGGTACTCCCTGGTACTCCTCAGGCACCTCACTCTTTATTACTCCGTGGTACTCCTTGAATTTGGTACTCCAGTGTACACTTTTCAGTCGAGTGATTACCCCCTTGCCACTCCCCATTTTAAGGATGTATGTAAATCTGCGAAATCGCTCCATGTAGTACATCCCTCTACGAGCTGGCCATGGTATTAAATTGCAGGATGAAAACTGTGAATGGTGTAACCTGGGCTGCTTGTTTGACCTATATCACCTGTTATTTGAGTGCCCCATTTTTTCCACGCCCCGCTCTCGATATCTTTATTCTTTTTCAAGCCCTCCCCCTGATCAAATGTTTTCCTTCATAACCACTGTTTCCAAACACCAAATTTTTCAGTTGTACCAATACCTAACAAATGTGTATAAAAATATGTCTTCCTAAATCAAACTTTTTGTTTTGTGAAAAAAGAAACCACTGTTGCAACCAGCCCACGGACACTACCCCTATCTTCTGGGCTTATCACCTGCCGAGGGATTACGCACCGGGTGCTCAGTTGAGAGCGCCATGAGACATTTTCCAGAGCATTTATGTGGCGACCCTACCGGACTAAGGCTGAACTTTATAGGTACGAAGGGGAGGGCTACAGCTGGCCCAACATGGCCGCAGACGGCCATGTTGGGCCCCCCAATGTAGCCCTCCCCTTCGTAGCCTACCTATAAAGTTCAGCCTTAGTCCGGTAGGGTCGCCACATAAATGCTCTGGGAAATGTCTCATGGCGCTCTCAAGTGAGCCCCCGGTGCGTAATCCCTCGGCAGGGGGTGGGTGGGGAGTGACCTAACCTGAGTCTTCTACAGCCATGGTTGTAACACATTCTATCTATTATCTTATCCATATATTTGTAGATATTTGCTGTTATGCCCTTGTGTGTGTGTCCCCCCATAGGGGCCTATGGCCCCCTTACCGGGGTATGGAAATAAATAAATAAATAAATATACATAAAATTTTTATGTATATGTTGATTGGGTTTTGACCACTTCCACTAACCGAAAAAAATTACCCAAAAATGCCAAATTTCCCAAATATAGCGATTTTTTTTACCTCCCCACGGTATTTAGCAATTTGGCTCAAGCTTATGCAGTATATGCAGTATTAAGGCAAAGGTGCGTACTCTACATCTGTGTTTATTTTCAGCAAATTCCGAGATAGTCTAGCAACATTGAGGCCCACCTGATTGGGGAAAAAACCTATATTTGAGGATTTTGGTACTTTGACTGCGCCGAGGTCAAAAACAAATCGAAGACAATGAATGGTCATTATGAGTTACGAGTGACTTAAGGTCCGGCGCAAACGGGGAAATTTGGAAGCAACTTATTGCCTGTCCACCCAGCACCCGGACAGGACAAGTAAAAGGTTGGAAACCACTGACCTACAGGCTGTACCAAAAACACTGTCGAATTTATTGTAGGATAAATGGTATTAATGATTTTAAATAATTGTCTTAATTAAGTGGGTTACAAAAAGAATTAAATCATTACTTTATTTACTAATGATTTTTAAATTTGTATGAAATAATTTTTTTAATCACTTTATTTTTTGCTATTCGTTTGATAAACCCTATCCTCCAAAAGCGGCTAATCAATGCTAAATCATCAAATTACTGTTATGGTGACCTTCAGGGTGTACTGTAACTACTATATAGAAAATCATAGTCCAGCTGCTAATATCTGCTAGACGCAATTTTAGAAAAGTGCATACGAGGGAGGTTCAATTTATGCCCTGCCTAAACTGAATCTCAAAGGCTACTAATTATATACTTCTACCCTTTTCAGAAGCACTGGGTGTTTCCTAAAGTTTTGAGTGCCTGAATTAGAAATAATTACACGATCTAAATCAGCAATCGTGATATTGTGCAGAAGCGTCATTTTCAACTACTTCCACTATTACATGAGCTCTTTGATTGCTGTGTTTTTGGTACAAGCTGTTGGTCTGGGTCTGGGTTCGATGTAGCTTAAAAATCAACATCAGTGTTCCCCAACACATAGTAAAATTATATTTTCAGCTATCCGTACTTATAATGTAGATTCTACAAGTTTGATGGTTTGTTATGGTACGCACGCCCTCTATGTCCTGGTTCAAAATAACCTGAAAATCGAAATCAGCGACCCATAAAACACGGGGAGACATGTTTTTTACGTACTTAAACGGTTTAGTTGAGGAGCTATCATTTTCGATTGCGTTTTTCTGATATCAAACACTGTGCGTCGCGTCGGGCCGTTTGACTAATACTCCACTATGAGAATACTGCCGTTCGTGTCATGGCAAAATTGTGAATTTAATATAGCGTTCTGCATATAGCTACGATGATTAACGATGACTCCCAATGATAAAGCAGAGGTTTAGTTTTATAGGTGGGTCACTCCATGTCAAGACAAACAAGTTGGTGGCTGGGCCATCTCAGAATTTGATATAAAAATCATGTGTGTACTGCACACACACATGAGTTGTTTCCAAAAACAAAACACGGCCTGTATTAAACAAAAACCCGCATGTGCATATGTAAATAAAGCTCCCATGTGTGCCCATTCACCGTGTTCAGAGATACCACATGAACAGTCGTCGACCCCCNGTGACCAAGCGTGGTATATCAGCAGACCCCATCCCCCTCCCCCTCCTGCCAAAACTGTCACTTGGTATTTGCACGACACCTTTATACAGACATTGCACTTGTACCCGTGTCTCCTCCCCAAAAATCCCCATTCCCTTCCCTATGTTCCTTTCTCCCTTGCACGGTGTCCGAAGAGAAGTAAGAAAATAGTGATGAAAAAATGGTAGTGTTCCACCCCCTAAAGGAGCATTGTCTCCAAATGGGGTAAGTAAAACAAATAAATAAAATAAATTACAGGCAAATGAGGGGTGTGGTGGATAAACATGATAACTCTCAAAAGTATAATAATTTTTCAGAAGAGCGAATTTAAGTTTGCACTCGCTTCCCAAATCGTAGGGAATGCTGGTTTTGATCTAGTCTAGTGGTTCCCAACCTTTTTAGAGCCTGCGACCCTACCGAAGCAGGTTGGCATAGTGGATAAGGCGTCCGACTGCTAATCGGGAGGTCCTGGGATCAAATCCCGGTGCCGGCAACTCTGACCGTGGTTTTCTGTGGTTTCCCACGGTCCTTCCAGGAAAATTCCGGAGTTGCTTCCGTAATTAATAGGCCACAGCCGCTTCCTTCCGTCCCTATCCTATCCCAAAAAGCGTAGTAAAATGAAAGCAAAGAGTTCCAGCCAAAACAAAAACTTCCCCCCTAAAGAGCCGATAGGCTGATAACGGGGTATGAATTATTATATTATTATATTATTATTATTATACATTAAGTAACCTGCGACCCCCTCTCCTCCCTCCCCCACCGAGTGTTAGTAGGTGTTGAAAAAACCTTCGTGGTGAAATTTCTTATGAAATTAATTATATATATATTTATTTTATTTATAATTTAATTATATATTAAAATAACCGCGACCACGCGCGACCTCCCGGAAAAGGCTTCGCGACCCCCTTGGGAGTCGCGACCCACAGGTTGGGAACCTAGTCCTTGTTGCCGTATCGTGCATGATACGTGAACTTTGAGTAGGCTGTACCTATACCAAACTGTTTGTCATGTCTTTTACACAGTGTTCAGGGCAAAAATGACAAAAAATAGTGTTGTCACAAAAAGCAAACCACGGAAACGGGCCGTACGAACAATGAGCTCCCGATACCCTGCGATACCCATTATTCGCACTCTTTCCGAGCACTATTGAAAGCAATTATTACTCATTCCCTTGCATATGCAGGCAATGGAAGGATGTAAAAAATTCTGGTTTGTTCTAGAATAATAATAATACTTGCAAATAAGATCTCTGTATAATTCTGAACGCTTTTTTTCCCGTGCGAAGAACGGGTATCGTAGCTATAGTGTGGATATAAATGGCAACCCCAAAACACTTGAAATCTCCTGTGCCACTGATGCATGCTCCAGTATTTTGCCCATCTCAGCACGTGTCTTCTATGCATAGTCCTGGAGAGTATCAGAGTAACTTGACGTTCGTTATTGATATCTTCTAGGTAGAAGGAGGGATAAGTATAGCTGGTTGCGCACTTGCAGCCAACTGCCACTTAGTTCTCCTAGTCTTCGCCTTCTTCTTTCTTCTAGCTGGAGCAGTCCTCACTGCCTTGGCCTACAGACCTTCATCACAGGTTGGAATATATTTCAAGCCTTCTTACAACTGGTTTCACCAATATCTTATTAAAGGGCATTCATAAATTGCGTAATAATTTGCGCGGGGAGGGGAAGGGCGAGTGAGGATGGTTCTGTACCGTCAGAATACACTGTACTCCTGATTATCCAGGCCAGCTCACTACTACTCCTACGATACGGTAGTGTACTTACGGAGTCTCCACCAGTCAGGAATTTTGGCGCTGGCGCAGCCCCACAATCATATATCCCTGCCTGCCAGTCGTCCAAAATTCCGAATCTGAGAACGCTCTCAGAAGAATGGACGCAGTGCCGGATTTACCCCCCCCCCCCCTGGCCATGCAGCTTAAAAATTCAATTTTTCTATTGAGTTCTCGCCTTCAATTCATTTCATTTAAAAATATAAAATAATTTCAACCTATGACCGCCCCGGAGGTAGATCGGCCTTAGGCTTTTCTGCTTAGTGACAAATCCGACGCTGTGAATCCCACGACGAAGTATTTGAATTTTTGATATTTATTATTATTATTATTATTATTATTATTATTATTATTACTATTATTATATACTAGCGCACCCGTAGCCAAAATTTGGCAAAACCTGCAATGAGGAAGACAATGGGAATGAAAAAATGGAATGAGAGGGCTCGCGGAGTGACAACTAAAAAATAGCGTATAGCTGGTCGTAAGACGGGGGTGAAAGATTTAGAAGCATTGAATCAATGGACATACTTCCTGAATCGGACATGAGAAAAGTTTTCATAAAACTTCGCGATATACAACATTGCTGTGTGTAAACACTCTGTTGTTGGAGAGCGAAGTTCTGTCAGGCCTCCGGACAATCGAGATATGACTCCCGTATTATCCGTGATGAGTACCTGTAAGTTGTGGTATGCGCAGGAAATAGTGGAAGAATATGTGCCACAACAAGTAGGCCTATGTTTAAAATCACGTTATTATTAAATTAAAGCGTAAAAGTTACAATTGTGTTTGTGCAGTTCAACCTCTGCTATGAAATAATTAATCAATGTGAGCTTCTGTGGGTCCTTCCTTACTCTTGCTTGGTTTGTCCATGACGGAAAGCACGCCGTCTGAGTAGGAATGGCCACCAGAAGTCACTGTGAGGTTATGTGGTAGTTGCGGCTATATGGCCTTCCTGCAGGAGGTCATCCTTCAGGTCATCCGTCTGGTTTTCCTCCAGGTAGACCCTATCATCGTCTGGCTTCTCCGGACAGTTTTCCGGACGTCGACGATACGCACCGTGTGTAGGCACGACACTTACACGCATACACGCACTTGGGAGGACATAGTTATTCCCCACTTAACACTCGGAAAATGGTGACTGCATCACCAACACTACGATACATGATAATGGTCACTGCGACCACCCCAACTACTGTTACTGACTGTGCAGTTACAAAGTTTTCCGGCTCAAAACCGGAGCGCAATAAGATCACATCTTATTCTGGTCAAGGGGCCCACCAACTGCCCAACCAACCCCATGCCCGGGGCTGGGCATCTGACTGACAAGGGAAGTGTCTGTAGGGCCATCGGCCAATCGGCCCGAAAATGACACTAGGGGTAAATCGCAGGCCAGAAATTCATTGGTGAAAGTAAAAAGTTGCATTAGCCAAGCGTTTTCGAGATATGGGCGACTATAGGTGCCCGGCAAACCTGCTCGGTGACAATGGGGCGCATTCGGCAGAAGAAATTATAAACAGTCTTCGTGGCTCAGTCGGTAGCGCGTCCGCGTCATGATCCGAAGTCTCCGCGTTCAAGTCTAAGGGAAGCGACTTCCCCCCCCCCCCCTCCCTCTCTCGTCTCCGAGCATCGCTTTCTTTTTCTTTCTTCCCCAACACCGTTTATCACCGCATATCTTCCCTTTTGCAATCAACAGGAATAAATAAACAGCTTGCTGGGAAGTGCATTACTTTTTTTTTACTGAGCTTGTGACTATTCATTTTTCCGGGGTCTGGTACGTAATACCGAAAAACATAACACAGACAGAATAAATTTCCGACAGCTTTATTACCGAAAATATACAGAGAACATATACCTTTCCACTTTTTTCCCGTCGGTATTTCATCCCGTTCCTATTTTTTCCGTAGGTATTAGACCCGGGACCAATTTTTCCGAATATGAAGCCATGGAGAGAGTAGGTAAGCATCGGCAGAAGAAGAAAAAAAAGTAATGCACTTCCCAGCAAGCTGTTTATTTATTCCTGTTGATTGCAAAAGGGAAGATATGCGGTGATAAACGGTGTTGGGGAAGAAAGAAAAAGAAAACGATGCTCCGAGACGAGAGAGGGAGGGGAAAAAAAATCGCTTCCCTTGGACTTGAACGCGGAGACTTCGGATCATGACGCGGACGCGCTACCGACTGAGCCACGAAGACTGTTTATAATTCCTTCTGCCGAATGCGCCCCATTGTCACCGAGCAGGTTTGCCCGGCACCTATAGTCGCCCATATCTCGAAAACGATTGGCTAATGCAACATTTTACTTTCACCAATGAATTTCTGGCCTGCGATTTACCCCTAGTGTCATTTTCGGGCCGATTGGCCGATGGCCCTACAGACACTTCCCTTGTGAGTGAGAAGTTACATCCATCAACTCACAGAGCTCCCAGCTCCCAGTTAAAGTTTAAGCAACCAAAAAACTACATGTTTTCTCTTCAGAGGCTACCCCACCTCTCTCCTCTCTCGGGGCTTCTTTCTCCCCTGTCTCGCTCAAGCTTCGGAGTGACCAGAATAAAATCATTGGTCCAAAATTAAACTACTAAATTAACCTGGTTGGTCACAGATGACCGCATCAACTACTGTGTACTTACTTAACTAACTCCTATTGGCTCTTGAGCGACACCGAGAGAAGCAAAAAGAGAAGTTACAAATCAGCGACATAACCCACCATAGTAATCAGTCCAACAAGAATTGTCGCAGCGGCAGCGCACGAACCACAATCTACGAGCACAGGGACACGAGAGTCTGTAGTTCGTGCGCTGCCGCTGCGACAATTCTTGTTGGACAGCAGGTGCAAGGGTCTACATTCCACTCTCTCTCTCATGCTGCACAAAATACCTTACGTCAGCAGGAGCAAGGCAAAAAGGAAGGAATGTATGCGCGGTACTAATCTATAGGCAAAGGAAGTAACTAAATATTTATTGTAGGGTTAATATGGAGTACCATGGGCACACTATATTCATCAAGTCATGACCCAGGGCCATCACAGTTCTGTGTTGAGCAGTAGGAGTAGTGAACACTTTGACCTGACTTGGGTTGCGAGACCGGGACAGTGCCACATACAGCTGGCCATGATTGTGAGAAGACAGGTTCATCCAGGGAAATGCTAACGTGCTGATGTGGCCCTGCGAGTTATTGTTGATCGTCATGGCATAGGCTGGGATGACATAGTGTCAATGAACATACGACTTTTGGGGCTAATAATAATTAGATGAAAAACTTTCCCTTCAGTAAAAAAAAGAGAAGTAAGACCTCCGCGGCGGAATAAAAGTACTGAAACAAGGCAGGCGCACGTAAGAC